>PQVD01001397.1:59203-77810 GCA_003012265.1 Setaria equina
CTTTCTTGTTTTTATAATGTTATAAAGTATATCTAACCTGCAATTCACCTTTCGCAGCATCCAACATCATAAGAATAACATCAGCTGTTTTTGCTACTGCTATAACTTGTCTTCCTCGACCTGTAAAAATGAAGTGATTCGCTTTCCATAAATAAGTAGTTTGGCAAAAGAAAGAGTTCTGCGAACTCCATTCAACTGTATTCCTTAGGAATGATTCTTTCCTGAAGCATTTTGCCTTTTCCTTGAGCAAAATACGAACAGGAATGTTTTTTAAAAGATACTTTACCTTTGCCTTGTGCAGCGCCCTCAATAATACCGGGTAAATCAAGCAGTTGTATGTTGGCTCCCTCATACTCGATAACACCGGGTATACATGTAAGTGTAGTGAACTCATATGATGCTGCAACACTTTCTGTTGTAGTTAGTGATGAGAGAAGCGTTGATTTGCCAACTGATGGGAAGCCAACCTGCAATTAAGATTGTGACCAGAGTTAGCTATAAAATTTATTGACACGCTGAAAATCCCAAAAAACAAAATAGCTAGCTAAAAGAACCAATCACCCATAACTTTTCATTCATTCCATTCTCAGATTAGATTTCCTAACTTCTGTTAAACTTAAGTAGCAGTAACATGAAGATGTGCTTCTTTTAAAATCTATTTTTTTTTTTTTTTTTTTGGGACTTCTTGCGCTTTTAAAAATTCCGAGAAATTTGCCAGTGAACTAACCATAGCCACCCGAGCATCACCACTCTTCATCACATCGAAGCCATCCCCCTTACTGGTACCACCCTTTGTTGTAGGTTCCAATAACTGTTGTCGATACTTCGCAAGCTTTGCTTTTAAAAGACCCAAATGATACTCCGTGGCCTTGTTCTTTTGCGTTCTACTGATTTCATGCTCAATTTCCTGGATCTTTTCAACAATACCCATGCCCAACACCTAAAGAACTTTTGTACAAGGATTCTGTTGTTTAACGCATTTACTGAATTAAATTTCTCAATACAAAAGATAAAAAAAAAAGCACATTGTACTTGGAGAATCGAGACAGCACAGTTGCTCAGAGATCTGTCACAGCGTAAAAAGTAAAAGTGACTCCGAAAATAAAAAAAACCGATAAACTGTACTCAAGTGAACATATTGCCCACGACTATAAATCCTTCTTCAATAATCTACATAAACTACGGCTCTATCGGTGAAAGTATAGTGTGAGCTCCACTCTTGCATTTCCGTTTCCCCAAGAATTATTTCAATATAAAATCCCTGAAGAATTACCATCAGGATTACGGAACCATAAAGTGCAGCTAATATCGGATTTGAGTAAAAATTTATTTCGAGATCAAATGAAACACAATGTCTGTGTCTTTTATATCACAGTCATAAATGACAATACCACTTTCTGCAAAGCAGGTGTTTGTAAATTTAATTTCGAATTTATGAAATTCGTAAATAATGACAAATGCAAAGCTATCATATAGAAGATATAAAGTGTCTACTGAAATGATTCTGTTACACAGTTCTGACAAGATTCAGATTTCAATAACTGAAAGTAACATCCACAGCGGATTAACGAATCCTAATACCCATGATCAACACCACAAGAAAACTTATTTCATACCTAAATAATGCACCCGAAGGAGCCCGTCAGCATGACATAGCTGTCGAATAACGTAGCGCGGTCTTGATTCACAGCAAAAATAAATCAACAACTCATCCAGTCCTCATGTACTTATTTTTGTTAAGCTTATTAGGAAGATCTGCTAAAAGATAAGCCATTAAAGTAAATAAAATATACGCTTCGATAAAAATTCAAATGAATGCATTCTTAAAATTACAAACAGTAGTCCAATCATACGAAAATATGCACAATTATATATCTTTATAAATAAGAAAAAGTTATTCCTCATGCTTTCCAACTTCCATATCACCTTCGTTTTCAGTTTTACCACTTTTGAACAATTCACCCAGTGAAGGGAGTGGAGGTAACGCACTTGCAGGTAATTCAGCTAAGTCGGGCAAAGAATCGAAATGTTCCTTCACCTGGAAAAATTTTTTCTTAGTTGTCGAATAAAACAGGCTTTTTTTTGGCTATTGGTTCCCAAGAAATAAACGTATTACTATTTCTTGTTTCATTCTAAACCAGAAAATTATTAACACTTTAAAAAGAAAGTGATCCAAATCAACATTATTACAAATCCTTATTTCAAATCAATTTAATGAACTTCAGTTTTATTTTGAATGCAAACCACGATTTAAAAATTTCATCGGCAAGCGAACTAAAACTCCTCAAAGCAACATTTAATGTTCGTTCAGAAAATGAGACAAACCGATGTTTTTTCCTGCTCTAATTTTTCTACTTTTTCCCGCACAGAGCGCAACATTTCGTCGTTCCGCACGGCACTGGCTTTCAAGAAGCCAAAATATTCGGGAAGCAGCTGCTGCAGAGAACGCCTATCCTCCATTTCTGCCGCAAGTCTAGATGATTACACAACAGAAATAAGTTGTTTATAAAATTACTCATTGAATCCAAAGCAAAGCTGAACTATAATATCGAGTATGTAAAAAAAAAAAAAAATTACCTCCTGCAGTAATCTTTGACCACCGGTTCAGCTTCCTTGATCTTTTTCAATAATTCTACTGCTTGGGATTCATTTTTGATAGGTTTTAAAAGAGCAGGATTTGCTATCGTTTCCGGAAATGAGGCTATCAGTTGGCTAAAAAAAAGCTTTTGGAATTTATGACGGGAAGCTTTCGGACACATAACACGAAGGAACTTTCAAGAATTGAAACTATTTAACGGTGCAATGCGACACAAAGCAATCATAGCCTCAGTTTCCACCAGTGGTAGTTCATTTTAAAAAGAAAGCAAAAATTTTAGCCACTAAACTCAGGAACAATTCCCCTAAAATGCTTGAAAATATGCAGAATTAATTCATACCGTGTTTCGGCATCCGCCGATGGTGGATCTTCCAACTTTTTCAACAGTGTTATTACGTCTTCCGTTACTCGAGTCATTACTTTGATATCAAAGTTCTCACTATCCACCTTGCTCTGTAAGAACACTTATCTATTATGCAAATTAACACGCCTCACCCATGATTTAAACATAAAGAACTACATTAAAAGCAAGTATTTAATAGATAAAGTTACATCAAAAAAAAAGAATAAAGGAAACCAACCTTTTTCGGTTCCGGGGAATCTGCATCCACAGTAGGAGTTGATAAGTGAGGTGAATCCACTACCTTTACAGCGCTCGGTGGTGTGATCGGTGTTTGACGTGACTTCTGAATACTTTCAGTACTTAAATTTGTTCCACCTAATTCAATATTGAACTCAACAAGTCTTATTCCGGTAAGCGATGACGTTACGGCATTCATTAATCGATCTACTTTTGTTTCCGAATATATTTGACGCTCTCGAAAAACTCTTAAAATTTTCTTCATTGCTACCACAGCATCGGCATCTGCATGGATACTTACGTGCCTGCAAGACGATTATGTAGTAAAACGACCTCGCCAGGACACCGAATTATGATGTAGGAGGGAACCTAAAACTGCTTAGTTAAATAAATTAGAATTATAAATTCATAATAGAACTATTTACTCAACCAATTAACATTGAATTTGCCATATATCTCTTTCGCCCGGAACAAAAACTGAAAGACACGACTTTTAGCAAACTTGATTATCATACCATTAACAAACAGATGCTGCGATGATCTCTTAAAAATGAAAGCCTTAAATACACATTAGAACATACCTAAAGGCTGGTTCTAAATTTTCATAAAACATTCCCATGAAGTGTGGGCAGTGTTTTCGACTATTCTGAATGACATCATTAGCAAGATAGAGCAAATTGATTAAACGAACCGGCTTCGTTTCTTTCTTGATTTCCTGAAAGTATCAGAATACTTTTTAGCAAGTTTTCTGCATAAAACTGGACCAAATGATTTCATCACTATTTCATCAGAAATATAGGTCCAAGCCTTATTCTGTTTCACTTTTCCAAGGTTTGCAAGCCAGTATTCTGAAGAACTTTTTTTTCACATCCCTACAAGTTGAAGCCAGCCAAAGCTGCACATCACCATATCTATTTGAAAGTCGTACGAAATGCAAACTGAAATTTGATTAGCATCGTACTAAAATAAATCCACCATATGAACACTTTTCGACCTTTACCTGCCGGACTAAAGAAAAAAGGGAACATCAGTTAGTTTCATAAAGTGCTCGCGAGATGTTAACATTGAAAGAAATTACCTGAAGCCAGACTTTAACAATTGTTTCGGCATGACTCTTCTGATGATGCAGCAGCCACATAGACATCATCTGCACTGACTGCTGCGTCGTGTTCAACGTTTGCAGTCGTCTTGACATTGCCGCTTCCGAAAATCCAGCCATGGAAGGTGCTTACATGCAGAGTAAGCAAGTTAGTGATATTTGCATGGAGTATACCTTTCCATCCCCACAATATATATATCTCACCATAACAATGTTATATGTTAATTATTCTGCTGCAATTCACTTACCCAAATTCCAAATGGTAATTCACCCACTCAAACATTTTCAGCGACAGTCCGAAAATATTCCAGGAGATATTACAAAAACCGAACATACTGAAATTCCCGGTGATAAGCAATAAGAGTTACTCGGTATACCAGGACCCTCACAATCTTCCCACTACCACCTAAAACACCACCGAAAACTCCTCACCCCATCTAAAAATTTCATGTCCCTTTTTTTTCGTTTTACTTATCGCTGTTTTATCACTTTTAACAGTCCGCAAGAAGGTCCGTTGATGGTTGTCTTCAAACTTATTTAACGGTCCACAAGGAGGCTCGTTATTCTTTTTTTGAAGCAAAAATCTAATAGTTAAGAGGAAGGCCCGTTAATGATCGTTCTGAAAACAATGTGAGATCGTTTCATCTCTATTATGGAATCATGATCCATTTGTGTTGTGACAACGTTATCATTCAACTGAGCATTGGTGGCCTGTTAAGTCCGAGGATGATATCAGTTTTCCCATCGTTGGAATTCATTGGTGGTAGAGTCGAAATACAAATTTACTATAAATTTTCAAACTATTACTCATTCTTAGTTTTTTCTATTGGGTTTATTTAAGATTGAGCTAACGAGCAGTAACTCATTTCTATAATTATCGACGAAAACATACGGTTCTGTCAGGGACGAGCTCTTGTAGTGATGTTCTTGTCCCTTTGGCCAGCATTGTCCACTCAGGCATTATACCATCATAACTTCTCATCCCTCGTATCCACTTCTTGTCATCCTCCCACGAAGGTCAACTTGAATGTTGGGATTGAGGGTTAAATATCATAAGCATTATACTGTCAAAATACAGCCAAATTGGCCAGGTAATTAGATGCTGAGGGTGATGACAGTCCGATTTCGAGGAACAAAATTATTTGATAGTTGGCATCAGAAGCTCGAGTTTTTTTATGTAATATTCCCTTTTCATTGTCATCCGGAAGCATGTTGTGATGAAGGAGCTTCTAGACAAGTTCACTGACAAGAAGTCGAGAATCTTGTTAGTTATCCAAACTCAGTGTTGTTGCAGATCGGCTTTATAAGCGTACTCTATTTAACGATTGGCACATTACTGCTCATCACATACAGCTCAACAAACTGTTCAAGAGCCAGGAAAGTTTCAGTCTCAAAAAACGGTAGTTATCGTCGCATTTTCCTATCATCTATCAAGAATCTTCCTCTAATTAAACTTTTTGTGGGTCAGAAAACTGAGTATGAACTAAATAGAAGGAGAACCAAACTTTGCTTATCAGTCTACATTTCGGCACAATCTTGAAAGTTGACATAAATTGTGACAAAATACTTCACATAACTAATATATATATAGGAGTACCCGAACAGCCCAAAAAAGCAGTTGTCGAACATTCTATACGATTAAGTTTCCACAATGAATTGCCGAAAAGTGAAGGAAGTGTGGAGAATTCACTCAAAACTACCGCCAAACACCGTCCGAAAACTTTGTTCGTGAAACCTGATGGAACGCAGTCGGGGTTGAAATTTCATCTGATAATGTAGAGCATGGCATTATTTACCTCCTCAGGGGAAGATTTGGGATGGCTAGAATTGGTAGGATCAGATTATCTATAAGTTTTTCCTGACAATTGTGGTGAAGATAGGATTAAATCCTGATATGCTAGTAAATGTGATCTTGTTCGATTCAATTTACATAGCTCTTGTAAATTAGGAAGTTCTAATCTTGCCATTCTCGTAATTGCTGCAAAAATTCTTAAGCTGATACGATCTTCTGGAACAAGAACAAACAATTTTAGAGCAGTTTGCTCGAAGAATTTGCTGCCGTCCAAATATACGCCAACTGCCATCCAAATATGTCATGAGACGCAAAGAACTATTAAAAAACCCTCGGTATCATTTCATCTGAAATATTTTCGTAGTAGTATGTCATCTTGAATCTGCTGAGACCTAAAGGTCGGGATCTGATGGCAAATGATACACTAAGTCAGTGCAGTTCACTCCGATTCAGGACACTGGGTTACTTTCTTCTCAGTATTCACATTGACTTATTAACATATTTAGCAAACACAAAGAATAGAAGGAATGTAAGTTGGTAAAGGGACTTCTTACATTTAAGATCGCTAGAGGTGAGAAGTTGACTGAAGATGTAACGCAAGTTTCGATACCATCGGTGGATCTGACGCAGATGACTACGGCATCGGAAGAGTATGAACGACAGTCATCAAAGACATTAACAGAATCAACCATGGAAAGCAGAGAGCAACAAGGTAAAGCATTTCTTAAGTGGAAACAGGATATGCCACGACAAGAAGCTCCAGTATTGAATATTACAGTGAGCCATCTATTAGGTGCTGAACATAATAGCAGTCGGCAGCCGGGATTGCATGATTTCGGAAATGCCGGAGAAAGTCAAATTTCCGTCACTGAGCTTACCAAACAATCCGAAAAGTCTCCCCTACTTTCGATACAGCCAGGATGAGAACGTAAGACACAGATGAGCCAAATTCTTTCTCTTAAAAAAAAAAAAGAGTTAAATTTAAAGAAGCTGCTGCATCCATGTTGTCATGATACTATTCTCTGTCCATTTGTAAGTAATACTTGCATTAAATAAAATTGTTGCTTCTGAAAGATACTGTTGATGTGGAATGCTTTCGAAGTAAGTATCAATAAAATGTGACAAAGTTAAAGTGTATGTTTGTCGTCATCGTCCATTTATCTTCATTTGAATAAGGTATCAGTTTGATAATTACTGATAAGGTGTCACACTAAATGAAAAGAACGGGAGGAAACATTATTTTCTTCTTGCAAAAGGTATTGAACAATGGTTATCGATCTTTATTTTCTAAATCAATGGAACAAATGATAATTATGGATAATCACTGCTAAGGCAACCGCTAATATTGGTGCTAATGTAAAGTCTTTGGTTATCGCTAGTGAAACTGCTGAAACCGAACTGATTAAATTGCTGTTACTCATTGATGCTTCAAGCATAATTTGATTACGCTGTTTATCAGTATTTGTGGTATTTCCGATAATCATCTTAGGGTCGAGTTCTAAAATAGTGAAAGCAACCCATGCTAGGGCAACGATGATGACCAAAGTTATTTGTCCAAAATATATGTATCGAATTAATTTTTCTCGATCTAATCCAAGAATTGCTTGATGATTCGTTGTGCAATAACGATGATTGCTTTCAGGACATTCAGAGTTGTCAATATCAGTGGTGCTGCTAGACACCAATATCGTTGGTGTTGAAGTGATTGATGCTGATGTTGAAGGTTGTTGAATTGTATCCCATGACTGTCTAAAACAATTCTTGCAACTGAGAAAAAGCTTTCAGATTATTTTGAAGATAGGCATGGAAGAAAAAATTTACTTACTTATCATCCAAACAGTCATCGGTGCTTTCCCATCGCTGTAAATGAGACTGAAATAAAGAAGTCTGTTGCTGTTGCTGTTGCCGCTGCTGATTTAGTTGAAATGAAGAAGCGGTAAAGTTAGCTAATTCCATACTTAAGCCATCCTATTATTGCTGCGCATCCGTTCTGGAATTAAACTATTGCATTACTTTATTTCAAATATGAATTTTCATTTTTTTGAAATTAGCAAAACACTGATGCATGTCAGTTAGGACGTTAATGTTTCAGTAAAGAATTTTGAAGGATTAAAAATGATCACAGAAATTATTTGATCCATCCAGAAAAAAAAAAAAAAAAAAAAAAAACTACTTTGGTTCATCAGTTACACAGAAAAAATTTTAGCTACTTTTAGCCTTTGTATAGATCATGATAATTGAAATTCTTTTTTTTTCACATGTCAATTAATTTAATTTTCAGAATTTAACTAAATATCTAAACCAATAATAGATCATCTGAAGGAGTATCAGAACTTGACGAATCTCATTGCTTAAGTCTTCATCTTGGAAAATCTCAGTCATTCGTGAAAGCACACATTTTACAACACTATTCTATTCCACATTTCAGTCGTGCAGATCAATACAAAACAAATTAAATGATGAATGAAGAAACGAAATCGTAACTTAAACTATCACCTTGTCGCTACCGGTTTATTACACATGCTTTGTTTCGTTGTTGCAAATATTTCACTATGCTATAAATGTTTTCATGCTTTGTTTGAATTTTTCAATTGATTAGATTGATGCATGATGTTTAATAATAAGAGGATAATTTTGGAATTGACAATTGGAAATAATGAAATGATTACTTCAATAGCATATTCTCGAAAAGCAAAACTGAATTTGACTGTGATTAGAATCGGCTAGAGTTGAAATTGTGTAACCACCTGTATGTTGACCGATTAAAATTAGAAGATGAAGATTAATAACAAATGCTCTAAGCGGAAATGAAAAACTGGAAGAGTGAGAACTGTATTCTTGGTGATAAGAAGTTGAAGTATTTGATCATGCAATAGCCTTAGCACTGAAGGAAATAGAATTCCTGACGTTAAATTGGCTCAGCAAACTTGAGTTAGTAAAAACAGATTTACTTTATACGAGATCTAACTCTCAAGAAATAGGAACATTAAACGAGATTGAGCAAAGCGTTCGTGAAAGTGAAAGAATAAAATGATCGGCCATACTTTCTTTGGGGTATGTTCATTTACTGGCGAGAGGTACATATCTCTGGTGACCTTTGACCCAGGGAAAATAGTTCCTCTTTGCTTTGAAAAACAAAACAGAATATAAACAACAGGTAATGAAGGAAGCGATACTACTGATAAACATCATGAATCATAAAACAATTTATAAAAGTCACATGAAACAATTTGGCTTAAAAAATACTAATAGTTTAGCAATTATCAAATCTGTTTTTATCTCTTTTGGAGAATAATTATTTCTTTGATATTTTGTTTGAAGAATTAAGGTCACTTGTATGCTCTAAATAACTTTCTTTTTTTCCCAAATTAATCCGAGAAAAATTAATGCGAAAAGATATTAAAAACTAAAAATCATTTTTTTTTTAGATAGAAAATTAACTCCTTTCTACGGCAAAAATCATAAATCGCTTTAAAATAAGTCTTATAATGATTATACTGCAATCAGGTATTGCAGAGAATTGTATTTATTCCTTCTAAATGCATTAAATCTATTGCAAAGGTCATATTCCTTATCACTCAGTAATTTTTCTTTTATTTTTAAAAATGATTGATTTTTCAAATTGGAATATGGATATGTGAAAGTGAAGAAGATGGTACAAAACTGCATGGATATATTTAAAGATCAAAGAAAATGAAATTTTTTTAATGGATTTGAGAAGTAAAACAGTGACTTTAATGAGAAGGATTTGAGTAATTATTTGGGAAAGTTTAGTAAAGCAAAAGAATCGATGAACTTCTCCAATCGACTGACCTGCGGTTTGATTCCCAAAGAGACTTACAGGTGTTTTCGAACTTTCTTCCACTTCTTCCTGTTTGATGATTTGCATCGATGCTTCCCCTCAAATGGTTTTTGTATCAATTGATGTTTGTGAACAGTTACGTATTGTTGTAGATAAAACTTAACTAAACAAGAACAATAGGTACGTAATTCGAGAGTTATAACTTATTGCTTGCTGACAAATTAACGCATCTATTCTGATTATCATTTTCGTGCAACTTATGTAAAAGGGATGAAATCTTTTGATGGAAAATTCTGCTTGCATAATTGAAAATCATAATTTGCAAAAATGTCTTTGTGAAGGTGGCAGAATGGAGAAAAAGAATGGTTGCGAGGCAACCGGATAGTTTGTTGAATGAACAATAATAAAGTCTAACTTTTTCAATTTGATTCAAGCCTGCTGCTTTCATGTGAAACAAATAACATCAATTTTGATTTCGGAGATAGGCATACTGAGAGAGAAAAAAAAATACAAATAAAAATACTTTTTCCTGCTTCAAAATGTCATAAAATTTAAGTTTAGAATTTTAAAACTATTTGGAAGAAGTATAAACATTTAAATGACATTGTCAGATGATAATTGGTTACAACTTTAGAACTCATTTCCATCAAGTAGAATTCGATAATTTCACTTCACTTATTGTTTAATTTAAATAATTCTCTTATAATATCCGAATATTTATTCGACTTGATACGAAAATAAGAAAATTGAAATTCGAATCATTTACACAATCGAAACTTTCCTGGAAAAGTATTTACTGGAGTGAAATTCAACTTCATAAACCTATCCATTTTCGACAAATAGATCTAGATAAATATTATATGAAACATCTAATGGGAACAAATCTGTCAGTTGCTTAATTAATAAAGAAAAAGCCAGCACTAATTGGAGATGCTTTGGACAGGTGAACAATTTTTTGGCTTCATTTCTACAATTCATTCTTTTGCGAGTTTTGTAAAATACGAAAGAAACGAAAGAAGAAAAGGGAGAGAGAGAGAGAAAATGAATGCTATTCATCGACATTTGTCATTTCTCGACAAGTTCTCGTCCAAAAAAAGACAAACTGTCTCGCTGCACCACGTAACTGCTACTGTTGATGCTGATGACAATGTTGGATTACAGTCCTTCAGTGTGTACTGAAAGTCAACGACACATTTTATACCACCATTACTTTATCACTCACATAATTTTCATCTTTGAATTTGAATTAAATTAAAATTCCAAAATCACTTTTTAATTCTGAAAAATGCTATTTATATTATTGAGTTCTATTATTTGAATAAGTGGGTGAAAAACACGTGACTTGTTGTATCATTTTCGTTGAGTCTTTTCAAATCAGAAAATGTACAAATTTATGGTTTATTGTAACTTGTTTGCTCAATTCCTCATAATTATTATAATTTATATATCACTTTTTTCATTGCAATATTAGTCGTTTCAAGTAGCACAGAATTATCAAGCCAAGCAGAAATCTGAAAAATAAGAGTTAGATTTCCAAATAGTTTCACACAGCTGTTTATTTTGACTTCGCTGCTAATCGGAGAAATCAAGGTTGAATAATTCAAACAAATCTTCATTAATTTACATCTACCCTTCATATATCTTTCATTGAAACGACACCAGTGATGTCATTTGCCGGTGTCACCATTAAATGACAATAATAATTTCTCTTAATGCTTATTCCTCCATCCCTATGCAAATCATCGTTCGATTTTCAATTAAATTTAATCATTTCCGCAGAATGTTAACAAAACAAGATCTATTAATAATGACGCATCACTCTAATTATTAAATGTGGCGACAGGTGGTTGTTACATGGGCACTTCTTATCAAACTAAAAACCGAATCGATGGGATCAATTAACTACAATTTCAAAGGTATGAAGGATCTCCAGGTGAATGTACTGATTTTTTAAAAAAGAGAAATGAAAATTGTAAATGACCAAGAAGACCTTTTCAACTGCACTTCTCGAAATGAACATCTGATTCTAATTGATATGATTCCAAGTCATACATTATTTATGCTTCATACATTTCTACCTTTGAAATTAATTTCATAGGTAAATGCTATCA
The DNA here is from genome assembly GCA_003012265.1 of Setaria equina. NCBI lineage: Eukaryota > Metazoa > Nematoda > Chromadorea > Rhabditida > Setariidae > Setaria > Setaria equina. The sequence continues at coordinate 71,184 of PQVD01001397.1, forward strand.
TTTCATTCATAATAACTACAGCTAATCATGTCACCTTCAGGTTATGTTCCAGTGATTTCACAACTGTCTAGCAATGATAACACGAATAGAATAAAGCTAAAATCATCAAATGAATCAGATTCTGCGTACTATGTACATAAGCAGAATATTTCATCGATACTGAGATTTCCTTCTCTCAAATTGGAAAAACGAGCAGCTTCAAGTATCTACCATATTGTTAAGCATTTTCAGTTCATGTCATCATCATTCATATTATCCCTATCATTATCTTTATACAAATATTGGGTCATCTCTGGAAGATCACTCATTCATGTAAATGCACTTTGTAAAGATGACAGGTATAGCAAACATAAGTAATAAGTTATTTCATTGCTTAGTTAGTTCTAACTATCACTGATTAATTTATCACTTTGAGGCAACATATCTTGGGATTAATTTCACGAGAAAATTAGCTAATCAGAGTCCAGACTACTATTCAACTACTACACTTGATGAAGTCATTCCAATTCATTGGTTGTAAATTGCAGTAATCATCGACGCAATCAATAACATAATTAAAAAGAATCGAATTCGGGACGCCTCACCTAACTACATTGAAACATCAGTGAGCAATTTTTGAACTTCCTTCCCAATTCATGAAATTTTGTCGAGAGTTTTGAAACATGAAGTTGTCAACGGACGTAGATGTCCAGAGGGTTCCAGTTGATCCGTTTGAAATGCAGCTGGGTGATGAATTTAACCTATTAGACCGTTTCACTTCCTTATCATTATATTGCTCTCATCTAATATCATTTCTACTGATATACACACATACAATTTTCAGACAAAATTAAACGAATTGAAATTAACATCCAACTCAGGTAAGCTTTGTTTCTAATTAATTATTGGCTATTGGCGTGTAACAATGTAGTATCAGTGTGAGGTATTTTTGAAAACAAAATGATATTGACATTGTGAAATATTAACTTTGTAAATTAACAAGTCCGCAACCAGATAGCATTTCTAAGTATTTTGCCTTCAGTTAAGTATTATTTAGTTAATTAGGTTATCATCATGCATTGACCTTGTTGTGAAAAAAGGATTTTTTAATTTAATTCAATTTGTTTGACGAATTTTAGTTACTTTATCCCAATTATGTAGTGATACAGAAAAATGGTTTAATTAAAGAAAATTAATTTGGTAAGCTCTTTTCGGAATATACTCGAGATTACTTCTATGACACACTAGTGCATAATACAAAACGATTCATTTCAACAGCGTTATAATTTTCACTTCTGTCCTGTCTCGAAGTTTAAAGTGTACTTTCATCAAAGTATGTAATGTCAACCGTCACGTGTCAAACGTGTCTTGCATTTTTACAACAAAAGAATACGTTATAATTAATATTTGATGTCTTAGCAATAATTGATCGGTTAGTTTGAATTTATTAGTGTTGATGTTAACTGCCTATAGGAAACGACGAAATATCTAATCAAATAAGAAGCAAACTTTCTACCAATATCACTCCTAACGGAAATACAACTATAATGGCATGTGATTTCCGAATCTTTCAAAATTCAAAAATCAAAAATTTTTCGAAAAAATTCAGACTAAAAGTGAATTTGACAAAAAAAAAAAAGAATTCGAATAAAGAGAAACTGAAAAGAAAGAAAAGAGTGAGGTGGTATGATTTGCCATCTCAAGAATATGATTTGATTTTCTCTATGAGACTGGAGACTCAGTAAATCTTATTCTGATCTCATGCTGCGTTACTCTTGAAATTTTTTCTACAATAAAAATCTGAAGAAGAAACATTTTAGGCACCAACAGATAAAAAAAATTCTTCTTCAACTCCACCAAGTAAGCGAAGTTAGAAGATCTACTTTAGACTTGTGCCAATCAATGGTATTCTATTATACCTTAATTTGCTTAGGTTAACCTGCTCTTTTAACGGCTAAATTAATTTTCTACAAATGTATTGTTCATTAATTAAATAAAATGGTATGACTAACTAGAATGAGAAAGCATGTTATCAGTATCATTTTAAATATACGATCTCCGTTGCCTGAAAAATTTTTTTCTTTGAAGTTTGAGCTCTCTTCAATTTTATGATTCTGCAAGTTATTAAGACAATAAATATAAAAGGAATTTAGAATCGGACAAATTTGAATTTTCAGATTTCGTCCTTTTTTTTTTTCTTTTTTTAATTTGTAGTGCAAATAATGTTGATATTAATGAGTGCCACTACGATATTAACAATAATAGTGGCATGCACAATAACAATTTACACCACCGAGAAGAGATTATTTATGGAAAAACAAGTAGCAAAGAAAATGGCCTCAACTGCATAAGTAAGAGTCAAATTCAAATTCATTTGCTTCTATTTAGTACTTTTTTGTAATAAATATTCTTTTGCAATTGTTCTGATTTGCAATACAAAGCCAGAAAGTAATATTTACCGATGTTTCGTAAAACAGTAATCTATTCTTTATTTTAGCAAAGAATATTTTTCCATTATTAGTGAAAGCATTGCGCAATAATTAGGATTTTACTTTACACTTATAATAATTTTTGATTTTCAGGAAAAATATTATTTATCAAATTTTAAATATCTTTTGGCGTTTAATTCAAATACTTTAGTATTATTGTAATCTCATCATAGATATTAAAATCTCATCATTAGAAAATTCAACTGAGTTCTGTTCATCTCTTGCCACATGCTTCAAATACAGAGTGGTTCAATTCACTTATCAGCATAAGACTGATAGTTTCGATTCATTTATCACTGTAAACTTCAACTCCATTTTTATCGTGTCCATTGTTGTCTGTAATAAAAACCGAATTTTTCCGAGTAGTTTTAAACTATCCTTTTTCTTCCTCGAATTCACAACGTTACCCGATTAAGGGGAGATTTTGTTTGCCAGTAGTTTTACACAATTGCCAAAACTTCTCGACGTCTTCTTTTCCTTTTCCGCTTCCAAGCACATCACTAAAATATTTCATTACAGTAGCATACTATATTGTTTTTTTTTAATTTATTATTTTCTTCTTTTTTCTCATTTTTTGATTAACAAAGATGACATCAATTCACAATATGCAATTTTTTGCATTTAAGAAAGAAATGATGTGAGATGAGAAGACTGCAATGCATTCTAAATATTTATTTACCTTGTCTCTTGCAAGAAGAAACACCAGATTATTTGTTAAACTTTTCCAACTAATCTACCACATTCTAAAGTTTTATCAATTGCTTATCAATCAAATTTACTACAAATAAATCGAAATTTGTCGGTCAATATTTTCGAATGATTGAAATTTTTTCCATTTTATACACATTATTATCATTTATTTTTCAAGTCAGTGAATAGCGCAATGATGTGCTAATAATTTTTACATTCCAAACTTTTTCTTTTAATGCAAAAATTTTTCTTAAATATCATTTTTAAAATTCTCACTCAAAGAAACTGTTCTTTAAGTTAATAATAAGACTTAATTATTCTATGCTTTGTTAAATAGGAAGTAAAAAGTAATATAAATTAGTGTGAAGAAATATGCGAATAACACAGATGTATGATATTTGTTTATATTATTAATTATCGATAAAATTCTTTTTTTTTTTCTTCATTACTCTTCTATTACTTCACTTTTCTGATAGACTGGAATGGTAATCGTTTGCTGAGATGGACTATCAAAGAAGATATCATTTATCACTAAATGATAAAGTACCATCATTTCAAAAAGTATGCGTAGAAAACTCTTTAGGCTTCAGAAGACACAAAATAATGAAAACGAAATTCATTGGGATTTGGACTTTAACTGTCATTGTTCTTTTTTGGATTTATGGCCATAAAAAAGAATGCATTTCTTCTGACGAGCAAAAAATTTCTGCATCGCTACAGGGCACTATAGGAGATTCAGAATCCCACACCTTTTCACCGTCATTCATAGAAGGACTGGAGTTTCGTTACGCGTGGTACAAAATCAATCACCACGAGAAAACCTTTCAACCGTTTCAGTATTTAGTCGAGCCGGCAGTTTGTGCAAGTATGTAGCAGAGTGATTTGCAATTAATTTCCTTAATATCAGATGATTGAAACTAAATAGTGATTTGATTAGAAAAGGAAAAAAGTTCATTTCCAGAAAGAAAACATGCTACTATACTTTTGTATTTGGCAGTGACACCAGACAAGAGTGGTTTATCAGCTAGAACTTTAATTAGAAACACCTGGGCAATTGAAGCCAAACTTAATGGAATTGAGGTATACTTTACCAATATCAAAGACTATACAAACTGCTGTCTCCGAGGTTTAAGATAATGACAGATAAAAGTGATATCAGATAAGGGACAGGAAAAGTCAGGCTTGAAACCAGAAAATTTAATTTTCATCACTTTACTTTTCACTTTAGATTTAAATTAAGCTTTAAAAATTTCAGGTCGTCTTCTCGATAGGAATCAAAACGGAGACAGAATTATATCAAAACAGTAATATCGATGCGATTGTTAGGGAAAATATAGAATTCAATGATATATTGTTGGCAAATTTTGCTGATAGGTGTTGTAGCTTTTTTTGCATAAATGACAAAAAGTTTATTCATTTTGTTTTCAATGTTTCTGATAATGCAATGAATTGAGTTGACCTGAATTTTCAGCTTTAAGCAGCAAATTCTTTGCTTCTTTTTCTTCAAGTAAAGCTTCTTCGGTAAGATAAATTTTTACTTCCAAATTTAGATGGGAAAATTTATTGCTGAAATGGTGGAGTAACAATTATTACCACAGTTCAAGATGCTCACAGATTCCGCTAATGGCTAGCATGGATTCGGATGCTGTGGTATTTGGTGAAAATTTAAAAAAATTCCTTAATAATTCGCGTTACACTTTTAATGGATATTTAGGATGCACGGTAAATATCAAACATAAGTCATCAGCCAACATCACTTCCTTCTTCATTGCTTCTTCAAAGAGCTTCTCCGTTTTTGAATCATCCTTTCTTATTCAGGACTTTTCTTCTTCTTTTTTCCGCTATTTGATGGATCATTTATTGAAGGTACTCTCAAAACAACCTATAATACGGGATATCTCAGATCGATATTATGTAGGCGAATGGCAATGGCCTGGAAAAGTGTTTCCTGACTATTGTAGTGGAACCATAATCATTGAAAATGTTCAGGTGATAATGTACTGATAAATTTTGTTGCTTTCTGATCATGATTTTACGAAGCTTTTATCAAACAATAAGATAAACTGAAGTAACTCTACAGGCATGCAAAAAAATTTCGTATGTGATACCAAAACTCGGTGTTCACTACATCACCGGATTTCGAATCTTCGATGTACTTACTGGACCAGTTGCACAGATAAGTCATTTATTGATACAACTTCCGGCTATAGATTTAAAATTCTTGTTTTAACTCTTTGTTATTTATAATTCTGAGGTTTTCAGGCAGCAGGACTGAAGCTTCGAAATCTTTTTGGAATACGGCCCTGGTTACCCATCGATGATATTTGCCGCTCACATATTCTTGTCGTTCATCCAGTAGAAGCAGAGAAACTAGCTGCTTTTTATCATTATAGGTGATAAATTTGACAATTTCATCAATTAATTCGTTTTGGTTCCAGCCATACGAATGATGTGTAGGTGAATTCAAAAGCTAATCTTAATTTTACATATTTTTTAATTCTAAATTATTGAATTTTACAGCTATAATTATTCAGGTTAAGACATTAAGTGACTGAAAAAAAATTGGGAAACTTTTCTATTCTTCACTTTATTCATCTCCTCTTCTGGTTCATCCCTCAAATATTAGCAACTTTAGCGGTTACATTCCTCAAACACTCTTTTACTCCATTTTTAATTATCGTTTGCTTTAAATTCCTTTCAATCTTTTTTTTCCTTAGTTACTGAGACATATTATTTCAATAATATTTTCTCTGTTTAATATCTTCTATGACGAATGATTGTGACAGACTCTTTTTTTTTTTGAAACAGACATCAATGTTGCAATGGGACCGACAAATACCAAAAATGTCCCTTCAATGGGACAGTCAATACCAGTCTCGAGATGTCATCCTGAGATTTGTGGATGCTTCTTCATATGCCATTATTTATTTTACTCATTGATGCAGTCTTATTGCAGTAGGTTTAAAATTATTGAATAGAGAAAGAAAAAAAGTTATTTGAAAAATATACAAAGGAGAAGTTTGGAAATTTTTGAAGCAAAACATCAAAATTTTTGTTAGCAAAGCAACGACGAAAGGTGAGGACGAAGTGATAGGCAATTCTTCTGAAAGGACAAAAGTGCTGGGAATAGGATAGATCCAAGAAGAAAAGTGTAATTTTAGAGTATTTAGTTGTGTAAGCACAGTTATGTAAGTATTGCTTGTTCTCCACTTAACTCGAGCTTGCTTCCGATTTCAGTCTTAAGAACAAGAATTCCCGAGAGAATTAGTTATTCAAAACTTTTCCATCCATTAAAGGCATCCATTTTTCATAATTTTATAAGTGCAATAATCTTTTAAGAATTTTTTTTAAATATAAACTATGAATTGCTTATATGGATTTTTCGGCTGCATTTATCAATATTATTAAAATCAATATTTTAATGAAAGCTCGAGACCGGCCGAATTCATTCGGTTATCGAAGTCAACCA
>PQVD01001398.1:925-50304 GCA_003012265.1 Setaria equina
ATAAAGTTAAGACAAAAAAAAAAAGTGGAGAAAAGAGTTCTTTACCTTTCGACACATTAAGTATGTTTCATGGGGAATTATCATTAGCTTTTGTGGATATTTGCACAACTGAAAGTAAAATATATTCGGTCTAAAAACAAGTTATTAAAACCACCGCTAAAATTTTCAAAATTTAAAAGTATTTAAAAGACACTATTACATCATCTCCAGATATACAGATCCTTACTCGCTGGAATGCAGTTGCAAGCTCAAGGCAATTCTGGAACAAACTGACTCGTCCCAGCACATAAAGACCTAAACGTGCTCGAGAAAGAGCTACGATTAAACGACGGACATCCCTAGAATTATGTCATTAGTTCTGTTTGATATGTATACAAGAAAATGCAATATTTGCAATGCTTTAAGCACAATAAGGAAACATTAAAGCACATAAAAAGTATTAAAGATTCTGAATAATACATGCAAACCTTATGTGACCGATGTTTCTTGTCCTTACAAGTGAAAGAATGATATAATCATTCTGCTGTCCCTGATATTTGTCAACTGTTGAAATCTGAAGAAATGAGAAGTGTTTGTTTTCGTTTTAATTCGACAACAAGAGATATCGTTTGTTGAATGATATAATCCTGAATGGTCTCACTCCACAACTGGGTAGGTCATATCCAAGCATGAATATGATGTGAAAACCATATAATTCTACCCAACATTAACTTCTTAAATAATCTCGAAACAAAAAAATTACTAATGGAACTGAGTGTCAAGAAAATGATATGTCTCTTGAGAATTGAGAACTGATAATAACGAACTTTATGTGGCACTCCAATTAATGGATTTTCGGCACATCGTGTCTGCACTACATCACGCAAAAGTGATGCTTGCCCATTGTAAGTTGTTATAATCGAAATCTTTTCTGCAGGATAACCCAAAATACGCATATAAGTGAATAGTGCTACAGCATATTCTGCTTCGCCAAGATTCTAAAAAATATTGGATTTCCATGGAAAGTAGAATAGGAAAACGAAATAAAAAATAAACCTGGTAAAAGTAAGGGCTCGGTGTTGTCTCACCGACTCCATTAAAGTCAGGAACGTCAATAAGCTGGTAATTGAATGCGAACCCAGAGTTGGCACGTTGGAACTCTGGGAGAGCATCGATATGAGGTAAATTACTCAAGTGATCGTACCGCCAGTTGTAAAGATCTGCTATTCTGAAATTTGGTACATTAAAAATTCAAGCTCATTAGATATAAAATTTTATTTACATTCCGAAAATTCCAAGAAATAAGTGTTTATAACATACTCAGCTCTCGCACGACCTTGCTGATCAAGCAAAATATGTGGGACACCAAGACGAACAAATCTCGCAAACAAGCTCTGTTCCATGTTAGAATACTTTTGAAAAGCAATATTCTGAACAACAGGAGGAAGTTGATGATGATCACCAATCATGATCCATCGTTTCAATCGACTCCTACCATCTTGTGGGTTCTGAAAAGCAAAATAACATTTGGATAGTATGAAAAGCGCGGATAAACAAACAAATTTGAATTACCTGAAGCAAGAGTGGTATAAACGTTTCAACTTCGAGGATCTGTGCAGCTTCTTCCATGAGAATATTATCATATCTGAATCCAAGTTCTACTAAATCTTTTCGTCGTAGAGCAGCATGAGTGCAAGTCATAGCAATGATCTTGGCTTCTTTTACCTAAACCATTTCAAGAGACTGCTAGATTTGGTTTCCTCAGTTTGCTTAATTCAAATAAAAATTAAAGATGTAAAAGACAAAAATATATTATCATTTTAAGACTAACCAAAAGATAGTCCGTACGATCCCTTCCGGAACGCAACAATTCGAAAGATCTAAATTCTTCAAGCTGAGTGAAAATACTACGTATATACCGCCAACAACCTTGGGCAATTTCCCAATCTTCATCAAAAGAGATACCCTAGAACAGTAAAGTAAAGTACAATAAATAATTCCCGTCTTCATCGAAATAAAAAGACAGCATCTACGAGAAAAAAAAAAATATTCAGACAGAAAAATTATAAGTAAACAAGAATCAAATGGCACTCGTCGACAAACACATGAAGTTCGTGTTTTTATTACTATTCTCCATTTATGAAAACTCATTCTAAAGGTTAAATAAATTCAAAGTAAAAAAAAGAAAAAAACAGTAATGACGGAAAAAACCTTTAACCTTAAAGAGGGGAGGTGGAACATCGGCAAAATATCTCGTAAAGGGGAAATTATCAGAAACTGCTCTTGCACTTGGATTCGGATTTATTATCGATCGTGCAACATCACTTTCAAATTTTTCCCAACGTGCAAATACCTCAATGAAAGATGCCGACATGCAAATAGGATTAAATAGCACGAATATATCAAGCATCAAAATTCAAGGAGCTCAAAATACTGAAAATAGGACGATTGCTCTATAATCTACAAATTATCCAAGAAAAAACAACGGTAAGTATAGAGAGCGAAACTATAATGAAGACCTGATAAAGAAAGAAATAACCAGCAGTCTCACAGGTATATGAGACATCGCCGGTAACATCGAGAGCTTCTCGCAACTTTTCAACCTACAACAAGAAAATATTATTAGCACTGATTTCATGAAATGAAAATCTTAACGTTTATAAAGAAAAATTTAACCAAAAAAAAACTTGGAATGCATTCTAAAATGAAATTTTCTCATCTAAAATCGTCATTTTCACTTTAACCGATCTTTTGGTGCAGTTCGTTGATTCTCATATCTTACCTATTTTTAAAAATCACTATAACTTACTTCCTTCAGGAGATCAAGTCGTTTCTGCAGAACATAATTTACACGACCATATCTACTGAAATCTTTTTCGGTTTCCAAAGCTTCTTCACCATGACCTAAATTTAAATATATGATTCAGATATCTAACGATATCATAGGATTGAAATTAAAAAAAGATGAAACTCCAATAATGAATGGTACTTGAATAATAACGGATATTTATATATCTTTACACCTGAGAACAGAACGTTCGAAAACCCTAGAAATCCACAACTAAAAATGTGACAAAAGGAAAAAACCAATGTTCTAGGAAGCATGACGAATAAAAATACCACATTGGTCAATAGCAGCATTTCATTTACACTGTGACTTTATAATGATGAAGATGGGAACTCTCCAAAAAGATGTCAGAGATAAAAATACAAGAAACAGAGCATACCTAATCGAAGCAAATGACGCTCGTCAACGTCCAGCTGCATAATTTTCTCAAAAAGCTGATTAAGGGCTTGATTTGAATGCGTTACGATTAATGTCCGTTGTTCAGGCCAATTATGATAAATATTAGAGATGATCTGGACGGCTACATCAGTTTTACCTGTACCCGGAGGGCCAACAACCATCGTTAAGCCAGGTTGCATACCTGCTTTAATTGCTTCAACCTGAAAAAATACTGTTCTTCTTGAACGGAGAAAGAACTAATAATAGCTAATATTATTGGTAAAAAAAAAAAAAACACGCAGAGTACCTGCGCTGGAGTGAACTGTATAGCATTTTTTCGTGGTTCAACATGAGGATATGGTCCACGGCATGGTATCACGTGAGGCTCCACAAAAATCGATATATCCCGAATGGACGGTTCAAGATCGTGTTGTGGCTCCAGTTCCTTGAAGGTTAATCTGGAAAAGCATATTTTAAAAAACCATTTGAAAACAAAACTTGGATAATGATACCAAACAGCTTGCTCGACTGACGTACTGGTACACTAATAGTTTTTCACTAGTTTATTTCCCCTCATAGTCCAATTTCAACTTTTTCAACTGTAATTTCTTGTGAAAATTTAAAAAAGATCTATAAAAAGCAGACTTGAAAGGCGGGACAAGATTTTCATCTTTAGTTGTTGTTGCGACGATCTTCGTATTCGGAAATGATGAAATGAGGTGTTTATAAGACAAGAAGGTATCACAGAAATCCACTGTAGGCACCGCACTATTCATTCTGAAAGAATTTTTCAAGTGAGCTAATAATTTGCTCCGTCATATTTTATAACGAGAAAGTAAAATTTACGACTTATAATGCGCTGCATTCGGTTCACCATAGCCAAGAATGAGATCGTGGAGCCATTCTGGCACTACAAACTCTGTATTCAATAACTGTCGAATTGTTGCAAGCACTGCTTTAAAATTATTTGTTTTTGGATCACGACGAATCAGCAGATTAAACGAATAGTAAATATTCTGAAATAGAATTATAATATTCTAGGAGTAATCTGGTGGTATAAACGTTTTCCATACAAGAACATTTACTTGTTCAGTAAATTAACAATTCGTATTTCGCTTGCAAAAGAGAACCGGTATTTACTGTCAGATTTCTTATTTCAGTTCATAAAATTAAAGAAGAAACTGAAGATATACATCTATAGCATCATCTTGCTGTCCTTCTGTATCCAAACGATACTGATTTTCATCAAGCCACACTCGAAACTTCCTCGTGATTCCTTCCAATACTGTTTTTTTTTCATATGCAGCTAAAATTTCAATGGAATGCAGAGCGTATTTTTTAATATATTTTTAAAATACTAATAGAAAATTTCGACAAAAATCAGTTCAACAAATATTATGGGAATATATTTAAACATATTATTTAGAGACAGAACTGCAATGAAGTTCACGGTGGGTTCCTCTCTCTCCTAAAACAAAACAAAAAAAATTATGACAATTTCGATGACAAAGGCATAACTAACTTTCGATGAGCAAGAGAAGTTTTGTTTCAAAACCACCCAGATAAGAGGATTAACAGAAGACCCAAAACAAATAAATAGCTGCAAGAAAAAACTCTATACCGTATTCCTCAATCACCTTTCCTTCCGAATCAAGCATGCCTTCAATTTCACATCCACGCACCAATGTAACATGAATCTGTTCGCTGAACGGTTTTGTAATATCATACTTTGTACCAATTGAAGCTTTCGGTTGGCACCGGATCAAGAAACAAACATCATGTTTTCGAAGACCTAAAAACTCTTTATCAGGTATTTTTTGATTGGTAACTCTGAAAATCGGTTAGTACAAAAGTTTGGATACAGTTTGTAAAGACCATCAAATCATTATCTGAGGACCTCTTCTACCACAAATTAAAGTAAATCGTGCATAAGATATCAGAACAGATCAAGGAAACGTGTCATGCCATTTAACTCATCTACTGATAAAAGCTACAAGTAGTATGAATAGTGTGGTTTTGGTTTTGTTCAAATTAGTCAGCAGCGACAAAAGTTCAAACATAACAGTAGACATAAAACATCGAACTAGGACATATTATGGTTAATATATAACATTTGAGACTTTGGTGTAATATTCTTGAGTTGGACGTAAGGTAATACTAAAATATCCAAATGAACTAACAACCTTCCCATTCAGCACGAATATCAGCTCGTCTTGGCAAATTGATCGTCAAATCCGCTTTGACAACTGCAGGGCTCTTTTCACCTATAAGAGGTTTCCCAACTTCGACAATCTGAAAGATAAAATGAAAATTGCGAATGGAAGTAAACAATAAATTTATCAAAGTAGAGAAATTAGATTCTAAAATGCTTCATCAATATTTTAAGAAATTAAAACAAAAAAAAAAAACCTGTAATTCAACTAATGGCAGAGCCATCCTTGCCCATCCGCCCCAAACAGTTTCATTTATATTAGCCTCATGCGCCCATGGCTTTAAACGAAATATGGCATCTTCGATATCCTGGCGAATTTCATCTAAAAACAATGTCATTGAAATCTGCATCCAAAAATACCATGTTTTTCTCTTTAAAATTTGCGCTTTTTATTGAGTATCAAAGAAATGAAAGAAATTTGAGAAATGTGAAATAAAACGAGGCCGAGAATTTAATCCATTACCACAACTGCCATTTACTGAATTAAACAGTCATCAGTGGTGGTATTGCTCTTACATGGACAAATTCTTAAACAACTTTACACTGAGGAATTCAAATTATAAGAGAAAAGTACCACTTATTTGGAAAAGTAAAATAATGTAAATAAAATGAAGCACCCACATGTTGATTCCATTTGAAAAAGATTGAAATTCCGAAGCAAATAATCATGGAATGTCAAGAACTGAATATTTAATTTGTTTAAAGCCAGAACATCTAAAAATCGAGGATATTAACCCAGCGTTCGCTTTCAGAAAGAAGAACAAGTATTTTCCTTATAAAATCACTGCTAAGCTAAAATCCAAAAACTAGGAAATTATTATGTTTCCGAACGCGCTAATGAAAAATGAATTTCAGACCATCCCTGTGCGAAAACAAAATTCAAAAAACTGATTAAGAATCTCCGCACCGAAACATAAACACAGAAACAAAGGATTCCAGTCTGTCGATAGGATAATCTTCGGTTATAATATTGATTACAGTACACTCACACTAATGAAAGAAACCTGCCTTCACCATTATATTGATCATACGGAACGAGATTTTCATCCCAAATAACCTTTTCTGTCGGATAAAGTGGTTGTTCATTAAGTTGCTGTAACTGATTGATACGTCGTTCACAACGTGATGTCTAAAATAGACTAAGATGAAAATACAAAATAATCGATACATTTATGATATTAGTCATAAAATGCGGCCAACAGTTGAATCGGGAACTTTTTCAGGCAGAAACACAAATTCATTACAACATCGAATATCGTCACCAAAACGATAAAATCACTTGCTGATTAGGAAAGGACACAGTCTCCACTTAGCTGTGTAAAAAACCAGGATCTAATTGGAATTATACACTTAAATAAACAGAAAGAACCTTTAAATTAACCAATCTCTCCAAAAAAAAAAAAAAAACTCCTAACAATCATTTCAATAAGATAATTCTTCTCGTAATTCAACGGAATATTCAAGCTGGACTCCTGTGAAGGTACCAAATGCAAATATTCCGCAAATTTATATAGTTCTGTTTCACTGGAAAGTGGTGGCTCATTAGTTTGGTTTAAAAAAGAAATAAATAAAAATGGAACATCAAAGTATAAGTATTTATTAAGAAATTTTATAATGGCATTTATTTCTTTCAATAAAAAAGGACAGAATAGCGCAATAAAAACGTACCTCATTGATGAAAACTGTTTTATCAAAGCTTTTCTTGTATCAACAGCAGTAACATTTAACAAATAAAAATCAGACATGCTTTCCCTTAAAAAAAAAAAAAATTATCCAGGAATTGCATAAATAAATTTATATCAGAGGATTAAAATGAATTAACCAGGACAATGAAGGATATCGTTCGTACGAATAAATCTCAGATACGACTGTACCGTCGTATTCACAAAACAAAACTTCATCTGTAGAATCCAACTTCCGGCTAAAATGTCTGTCCTTCATCACTTTTGTTAATTAACAAAATGCAATACATTTTCAGTCATGCTATCCATCTGAGGATATCTCTTTGTGCTTCATGTCCCTTTCACATTATCATCAGATCCTCATATAATCTAAATCATCAACTTGGACAGTAATTAAAACCACCTGAAGTACTTGAAGGCGGCTTTCTGCAGTTTCATGATGTATGTATAGTGCATTTCAGTCATCTGAAAACAGTCGATTTAACATTGTAAAAATAAATGGTAAGAACAGAGAAATTGGAAAAATCAAGCAAATTTTCTGTAAGAGAAATGAATGTACTTGGCTATGCGTGAGAGGTTCACCCGTAACATCGTCAATTTCGAAACGAGAATAAAACTTTAGCATTGTGACAAGCTGACAGAACAACCCTCCAACTTCTGTTGTTATCAATGAAGAAAGTGTACAGTTCACTAGTATGTTACTTGCATGCAATATGGCATTGAAGAAACGTCTGCAAAGTAAATAGTACGGTTAATTACAAACAAAAGATTTAAAACATAAATCCAATAATGTTATTTTAGAATAACTGCAACTAATTTTGATGATTAATTATTTAACATAGAAATTGAAAACATCCGAAGAAAAGAGCATTATCAAAGCACATCCATTCACTCTAAAATTTAATGCTCTCGATTAACGATCTTAAATTCAGGAAAGTAAAAAATTGTGGTGCCACGGACGAGATAAAGCTTTGATAAAGCTAACCAACATTACTCACATATTTTCTCTAGCATTTTCTGCAGCATTAAGCCAAATTATTTAATGTTCGATCCTCCAAAATGAGACCAAAAAAGTCAGTTGTCAGACCCATATGATTTATACACCCACTAAATACTGATCTGGAAATTTGAAATCTGCTTCTGAGAAATCACATTTTAGAGTTGGTAAAATGACGTACCTTGTAGTCAGTAAAGCTTCCAAGTCAATAAATAGCTGCAAGCAACGCTCCAAAAAATGTATGCCATCAATTTCCATTTCTTGAAATATTGAAGAGTTGCAGAATGCCATAAATTAATACTAAACTAACACAAAAAATTTGCACGAAGCCAAACTCAGAAATAAAATCTGAAGCAAACCGTTAGATTCATCATCAACATCTGTTAACGTTTGCTTGAAAATTTGCAGCAGATTCCACATAAATGTACGTTCGAAATTCAATAATTCCCTTTCCTCAGTTGTTTTTGAAGCAGCTTTAGCTTCAATTTTGTTCCATATCTTTCGTAGTTTTGGATTCGTTTGAAAGAGATCTTCCCTTTGAGTCTAAAAACTACAGTGTTTTAAACTATAGATATAAATAAACTATTATTCAAGTTACATGTTCTAACAATAAATATCAAAGCCTAGTAGCAAGCCTTTGCATATAATGAGGAAAGCACAGTAAAAAACCAACTGGGAGTAAATTCGACCACATTGTAAGCGAAACTATTTTGGTCACTTCCGTTCTTACCAGATCCACTTCCTGCAATTCTGATCATTTACAGTCCCGATGAATTAAATCAGCATGCTCAATTACGAACAGAATACGTTATACTCCTCTTTGGAATTAATGGAAATTTTTTAAGAATTCTATACTCCTCAATACCTAGAGAAAAAAGCTTCATAATGGCAACAACCACATCGTTTGATTCAACATATTCCTAATATAAATACTGATAATCACTTATTTTACAAATGACAAGACTTTCAAAAAGTAAAGCACAAAAATCAATTTGAAGCAAACTGGATCATAATACAAGTGATGTGCAAAACTTGCCACTGAATTGAAGCAGTTAATTAAGAATGTAATGATTGCGGACCGTTCCAATAATGTGACTTGTTCGATGTCAAGTGCAAGATGTAATACTCTTTGGAAAAAAATCGGAAAGTGATCTGGACGTTTAATAATGCACTGAAATATCACAGCTGACCCAATAGAGATATATTGCAGCAAGAGTATCATGTTCTAGTTTCGTTATTGAAGTGGCTTATTAGGATATTTTTTCAGAATATTTCATTATTTTAGCAACAACTTTTCAGCTGAATGCTTCTCTCAAAATTTTGCAACGTAAGAAATGCTGAGAATTTATAGTGAAGGAAAAAGTTGGAGAGGGAAGGAAAAAACATAGCTTACACGCCAGACAGGAACTCTTTCTCGAAACTTCGCATTAAGCATAATTATGATGGACATAACATGGTGGTTACTGGCCTTCTCCGCAACAAAATTCGGCCAAAGATAGCGCTCGAGATACTGGCTGAATTTATAAAGTTCATATTAAATTTTCTTTTTTAAATCCAGCTTAAGCATGAAAATTCAGGGTAAAAGAAAGAAGTTGAAAAACAAAATATGAAAGGCATCGAAGTTTACGGAAAGATTGAACAGAAAAGATGCACTGCTCTGCTGATAATAAACACTGAATGAGAGATAGAAATTAGAAGTGTAACACATTGCACATTCTGCCCACTTTATATCAGTTCATTTCTTCAGATTTCTTTCTTTACACTGTCTAATTTTTTGAGAGAAATATAGATAAGTTCAAAAAGAAGCCGACTGTACAGCTTTAACCTAAAAGCTTTTCTTAACTTTTATTGAAAAGAAATTAAGGGAAACCTGAATTCCAACACGATGACTTTCTTTTGCAAGAAAAGATTTCGCATTAATTCATTTTCATAGATTGTATCAATTAAATTCGGATCAAACGGTTGGTTATGACATGCATATGGAGCCCAGTACTGACGAGCTAGCTAAACGTTAATAGAGAAAAGCATGAAACAAATATAATGTATTCGAAAAATCAACGTTTAAAAAAAAAGGTGCGATAAGTCACCAGTAGGATTTCGACTTAGTAAATCTAAAGAGTTTAATTCATTAATTATGCTGCTTGAAACCAATCCGAAGCCAACAATAATGCAGCGAGTGGATTTTTATTTCCCAAAATCAACAACAGGGCTTTCTGGATCATCAAAACACTATGGCGAAAGTATTTTCTTTTTTTAAATTCATTGGTCCAAAAATAGACCCCGTCGTCCAGCAATAATTTGTTAGTAGGAAAAAGTCAGGACTTGTGGATTTTACCACCAAGTTCTATATTGGTCTTGAAATTAAGCAAACTTGCTTGCATCAGATGATCATCCTGAATAACTTCAGTCGTAATTACACTTCCAACTACCATTTTCGAGTGTATCGTTGATGTCTTACCATGAGTCTGAAAAGGCTAAAAGAAAAGTTAATTCTGCTTCAAATAAAGTTAAGTTCAAACCGAAAAAAAATCAAAATCAGCGGAGAGATCCCCTCCTGTATAACGATTTCACAATCTCTCCCGCTTCCCTGTATCCTTCTTATACCATGTTGTATATTTCCATTTCGCAAAGTTTCTCTTTTTCTCTGACGAGGAACATCCTCAATCACTGCCAACACTATCATCTATTCAAATCCTCACTTTCCTACATCCACAAATTTGTCGCTTCTTCCCTCTAACTTCACAGATTATTTAAATATCTCTCCTAAATATCTCACTTCTACTTGCACACTATTTCGCACAATCTCTTCCTCTTTTTTATTACTCATGATAACTCGTTAAATGTGCATTCATTGGGATTGACAAAAAAATGCAGCCAGGCGGACAATCACCACAATGCAATAAACATATCCTAGCGCATATAGAAAACCAGGTGCAAATGAGGATTTCGAAAGCATGTAGCAAACGACGAAAACTGAGTGGTTTTTAGTTGTGAATACATTTAGTAGTGTTTTTGGAAACTTGCCTACTGCCAAACGAACGGAATCGTAAATCAAAATTCTGTTGCGAATCAATCAGTCGGTCAGTTATAATGTTGTAGAGTATATTATGTAGGCTATTTGAAGCTGGAGACGTGTTTATATGATAAATTAATGAATAGTTTAATTTGACTATCTCGATTATAGATGGTATTGAGTACTGTAAGTGTTCAACAACTAAATGGGCTTGGCCAGATGTATTGTACAGAAGTTGTGAGTAAATTGAGCACTCATCTTCCTGTACCTTTCAGAACTTCACGGCATACTGAAAAAATGAACCGAAATTTTATTAGTGCTTAATATTTGATAGCTAATAAATGGTAATTAAAACCAGTAATCAAACGAACAATGAATCTGATAAAAATATGAAATGTAAGGAAGGGCTCATTAAGCATTGCTTTGATATTATAAAATACCAGATTGTTAATGATAATAAAGAGCTATATCCATCACCTATTATTCCCTTTCTGAATTTTGTCCCTCTGGAATTGATGAAAGTTCTCATATGGTTCGAGCAAGAGAAAAGCTAGAAATATGTCTTGCAGAATCAAATTCATATTAAGTTTCAATCATTTGTTGTTTAAACAGTAGATAAGTTGTGGTTTAACATTCTAAATTAAAATTTTCGAAAAGACTGATCTCCGTTGATAATGAAATAAAGTTGCACCATCAGTTACTGAAAAGATTGTTGCAGTAATCTGAGAATTTGTCTTTGCAGTCAAGTCAAAATATTTCGAATTTTTTAATTTTTTTTTTATGACATTCTACTTTGTTCTCTGAATTGTTGTCGAATGTGAACAATTACAGCAGTGATGTTACTTTCTTGTAGTTTGCCTTTTTCTTCGCCGTATACAAGCAATAATTTTCAAGTTAGTAGCTTTAACTTCCTACTCTATAAAATCTCGCTGAAATAAATGCAATGCACCAAATGTCCGTTTAATTCTATTGCTGAAATATTTCTTCAATATTTTTCGAATTAAGCATTTTGTCAATGAAAATTACCAGCCAAATTTACTAGAATTTGTTATAAAATGCAAAGTTTTTTTGACGTATGAATTGCTTCAAATCTGTTTTCGTCTGCGAACTTTTTTTTTATTATTTCATTACTCATCAAACAAACAGTGCAATTAACTTCATTCAGAACCGTTAATCTCGAAGAAGCTCCTAATTTCTATCCATGCAAAGGTTTAATTAACACCTGCATTTTATAACAACCTTTTTAATTCGAAAAAAATTCTTTTTCATTTCTTTTTGCTGATTTATTATTTACCACAAAGAGTGAAGCAGTTATAAACCAGCTTCACTCTTTGTTTCTTCATAAAAACGATAATTTTTCGGAAAAATATTTACTCTCTTTGTAAAATTATCTGGATATTAATTAACTGCCAGGATGAACTAGGTTGCCCAATTCATCGTCTTGGCAATTAATTAATATTCAAGTAATCACAAAAATTTCCGTAATATGTATATGTTGAAACATTTTTTCAGTAAGGTGAGATACCAATTACATTCTGCCAAGTATTCTAAAAAAAAAAATTTGTAATTCCAAGCAGGAAATCGATCATTTCTTGGCGTTATCGACAAATTTTCGAATGGCATTTTCGTTTTTTGAACAGCTTTCACTGATACATCTTTTATTTTTTGTTGTATATTTCACTTTCATTTTTATTGAAATAAAAGAATCGTTCGTCATTTTTAAAATCATAATACAGCAAATGGTCAATGGCTCATTCATTTCTTTCATCCTTTAGCTTCAACCTTACAAGTTTTGCTTCCTAACAGTTACTTAGTTTCAGTAAGTTAAGGAGAAAAATGATGCATTTTCCTCACTTATCTTTCTAAATATAAATATATTAGGCACCAAAAGAAATCTCTCAAATACCGCTTTTGCGCTTTAATGCACAGTGCTAAGAAATACGAATTCACTGTAAAATAAATATATTATTTAAGCAATTGTCAAAATTAATCTAGTAAAAAGGTTACATTCACATTTCAATTAATATTTATTTGGTTGCTGATTTTAATATTGAGGATGTGTTGTTGAAATTCTTTTGAGTAGTCCCTTTGACTATACTACAGAATCTCAGAATTTTTCGGCTCACTTTCAGCTTACCATTGATTTCCAAAAAGTTGATGCCTACAACAGTACTGTCGTGCTGCGTACACTACTTTGAATTTCATTTCTTTGCTTTACTTATTTTAATCTGATTTACTCTTAATGGATAATCTAAATCTTATTTGCAGCAAAAGCAAAGCTCAGTTACATTTAGGGTAAGGAAAAATGATATGTCGGGCTGTGTTAACCTTCTTGCTTTTCTACTACCATTGCACCACCGCGGCATTCTCGATCAGTATCTGCATCGACCGGATATCATCGCTCATTACATCCGTTTGTAACGGTTGTGTATCCTCGCAGTATAGTGGCAGTAATAATTTCCACTCCTCTTTCTTTGCTGTTCCAAAATCAAAAATATCATCACGGATCACAGATTACTTCGGGTCATTCCCATCAGTTTTGAAATCCAAATGGTTTTCTTGTATTTCTGCAGTTGTTTTGTAAATTCTAAACAATTCGGGGATTTTATATGTTCATGTCCCCAGTTTAAAATAGTTTAAAGTCAATTAATTTTATTATTCCCTCCTATAGTGAATCCTTTTTTAACCAGGTCTTTTGTTTCACTTTTAGTGAAGATCTTTATTTCATATTTATGATTTAAATTGTCTGTTACAAAGTTGATCCCTTAATTTTTTCATCGAACAATTTAAAGTCTCAATTTCCAGGCAGCAACAGAAATAAAGGTGCGCAAGAAAGATTATACAGTGTGGCAGAGAAATGCTGTCACAAAAGATGTTCGATGGGATATCTTCGTTCTCTGTGTTGCAACACTTAGATTCCAAATCTTCTATGTTCCTTGTTTTTCTTTTGCAATATTATTTCATTTAAAGTCTGTCAAGAGACATTTTTGGCATAGCATAATATCTGAAATTGTACATCTTCATGAGTACCACTCTTGACTGCAACACAACGTGACATATTGATGATGACAGTGTTTTATCCTAAAATTAAATAAAAATATCTGTAAGAAAGGGATGTTATGAAACTAAACAAATTACACCTAAACATCGGCTTGTTCAAACTGAAGCAATTCAATATAGTAAAGGATATTTTCTTGAATACCATCTTCCTGTCATGTCCTTTTACAGCCATAATTTTTGCAAAATTAATTAAAGAGGATATAGATCATTTCCTAGCAACAAGTAATATTTTATTTAGAAAAACTGAACTTCCAACAGAGAACTTTAACAACTTTGTAGTTTTATACACAAATGGATGGGGTACCATAATAAATCTATTACCAATGGGTAATAAATTTATTTTAAACAAATAAGGTGGCAACATATTTCAGTTCCAAATAAACCTGAGATTTCCACTAAACAAAATGAGGAAACTTGACTAGCAAAATACAGCTTTCACATTTCTTAGACAAAACTTTTTTGAAAGACAAAATTTCTCTCGCAGCACTAATCACTGAATTATATGTTCATCAGACAAAAGAACTGTACTGTTTGTTATTGATAACCGGTGTAGCATGTCAGATTCTGATCCAAAAATAACTTTTACTATATTAATTTACCCTTTCAATGATGGTAGTGCAGGAATTTTACAATATCCTCCAACAGACTAGTTTATAGACTGCTGCTATGTTATGATAACATTGTTTACATTTCCATTTGTAAAGAGATTTAATTAGTTCGAGAAAATTCCTCCAAAACTGCATTTAAGAGTACCGTTTTCGGCAGTTATAGAATGCTCTTTATTCAGACATAAAAGTTAATATCAATTTTATTCAAGAAAGAATAAGAGTGTCACGAAATAATGAAACACTGGAAAAAAACAACAGTAAAAGGAAATATTCATTCATCACTTCTAAATTTGAATCAATATAAAACCGAATTTTATAAGAAAAACCAGAAACTGAGATTTGATAGATACACCAACAGAATGTGTAGAGTAGAGAGAAACAGGAGTAGCAATAAATAGTACCATAAAATAAAGCGCTTAAGCAATAAAAAAAATGAACTAACCTCATAACTGACCTTTTTCTCAATGTGGAAGCTCTCATTACTTATACGTCTCATTTTTTCCACCAAAAAATTTACAAATTTATGCGCTGCAATTTTTTGCATAATATTTAATAATTCTTTGCTGAACAACAATTTCCATCTATAAAGACAGCAAACAAAAATATATACCCTTTATTATTCAACTGTTTTCTTCAGCGCTGCCTCCTATGTCGACGTGTTATTCCACGGAATAACTACTGTACTGAGCAGACGATTTTCGAACAAAAATTTTCGTAATTTGTTAACAAAAAAATGAATAACAACAAAACAAGCAAAATACTGAATCCACGCCCATTTTAAGAGTTCTAGAAGACTTGTCCTATAGAAAAGCTGTTGCTCAAGGATTCGTATCGACAGATGTAATACGAAGTTATTGATGCCAGCTCTCTTAGGAGACCACGCAATTGACTTCCTCAAAAAAAGTTTATTATACCAATTAAATTTTTGAAAACAATTTTTTCTGGATAATTTCATGTAATTACTTCCGAAAAAGACGTGATCCTTACTAGCCCTCCAGGATTTTACTTATAGAATCATAATCTAGAACAAAGAGAATCGTTTCATTCATTTCATATTGTTTAATACCATATTTTCCTGCTTTCGCTATTTTTGTTCGATCGGTCACAATTACAGTAAGATTAGTGATAGGACAACCACAGCTTTTAATATTCACGATATAACAATAAACTATAGCAATGACGATCAGTCCAAAAACTTCATTACTTTCTCTTTAGTAACAATAAAAATTAAGTTATAATAAATCATCAAAATATTCTCTGAAAAGAAAGGCTTTTTTCAAGTTAACGCAGATCTACAAAATGAATTATAAAACATTGCGTTTTAGAGATGAAAGTTTCAACTTATTTTTTTGTGACACATTACTAATTTTTAATAATTTATCCTTATCATTTTAAATTAAAGATCCAGCCATTCTATTTACTTGAATTTGAGAAATAGTAGTACAACTAAATTGAGCAGGAAATCAAAAAAGTCCACTAGTAAGAACGTTATTGAGCGGCAAAGAAGGGTACAAAATTCATAACAAAAAAAAAAAAAACCCATTTAGGACAATATTTTGATGATTTCAACGTGTTAAGATTATGCTTATTTATAAGGAGTCATTCTAAAGTCCAACAAAAATAACAAAGCTAGTTTGGAAAAGGAGTAATGAAAATTATTAATGAATAGTACGAAACAAAATAAATCGGTATAATTATGAACAATAGAAATTTTTCAAAAAACTTACTTTTTCAAAGTTGTTGTAAAGTTCCTAAACGAATTTCGTGAAACAATCGTGAGAGGATTATACTCAGTCAAATCTAAACTGGACTCGTTAATTATAGGCCCTCCATTATTGGGATCCCGTCCACTACTTCCGAACGGAATCACTTGATCTAACCAAAGATCACCAGAAACTGTCAGTGATGATGATGCAATTGCACGCTCTAAATCGTCAAGCACTGCGGTTTCCATCTGTAACTTTCAGAAACTTACTCTTCAAATCAAATTTTCTCAGAAATTTTAATCTAACATTTCAAATAAAAGTAATAATATAAATAGTACTCGATGTTAATGGTAAAAGCTATAATTGTATTTTTATTAGATGACTGGAAATTGTTACAAGGAAATCTTTTTATACACTTTCATGAAAATGAAGCTCCACCCTTTTACTATTGAAGGAGTTCAAATATCTTTTTGAACACTACTTGTATAAAAAATCAAAAATATACCGAAAAGCGAGACCTTTGATCAAGTTGATAATCAAATAAAAATATATAAAAAACTCCACAAATTTTATCCGCTTCTTCAATAGGAAATGTGACGTTTAATTCAATCTAAAAAACACTTATCAAGTAAAAGTTGCCAAAGAAACAAAAATTTAAGTAAAAGAAAGGTAGCTTTTCGAATCATCAAAATTATTAAAAAATCATTAAAATTCCACTTCTGCATAAAGGTGATATTTACAAAACTTACTAGGTCGGGTTTTCCATCATCATTGAAATCATTTTCATATTCTTCAATCACCGCTATTCGTGCATGTGCTTCTTCAGCATGGTTAAGCAGTGGATACGAGCTCCACATATAATAACTATTTGGCACTTCTCCTTTCAATAATATGATGAATCGCTGTTTGTAATAAACTGTTGCTTGTTCTCGATATTCACCGAACTTTTTCCAGAAACCCTGAAATTAATCAATAATTTTAAAATTCCAGAGCTTCTAAAAACAAAAATAGAAAATAGATAACAACACGATGACTATTAAATAAACAGCTTTTACAAACACAATGCGTTTTCTCCATCCTAAACCATAAACAGGCAAAATGACAAATTGTTTGTAAAACAAATTATTTGTAAAACAAAAAATACCTGTGCAGCGAATGTTACGAATAGTGTGAAGAGTAATGTAAAGGCAAAAAGGGCACTGCTACAACAATAAGCTGTTGAGCATTTTGGAGCTTTATACTTACAAGTATAGGGCTGAAAATAACATAGTAATCGTAGCCTTTCATCCATAACTACTAAATCATATATCGACTTTTCATATAATGGAATTTAATTAAAGTTATTATGCCTTGCTAATTGTGAACAGCTATTTAAGACTACCTCGAGCGAACAAGAACAGTACAATGAACTATACACGAATTTTTATTTCCAAAACAATTTTAAAAAAATTGTGAAACTAACCTCTTCATAAAGTATTTTGTACTTCATTATCCAGCACCAGTAGTGGATACGTACTTTTTGATAAAACGCTTTGAAACGGTAATACTAGCAATGAAAACACAAATCCAAGATATCGAAGCAACGATGAATAAAAGCCAATTAAGAATGCTGATGGTCTGTTTTCTGCTATATACCATAAATTCTTTTCAAACTGCAAGACGTACTTAAGCAGATAATAAGAATTAATTTATATAATTAAGTATAAAATGCATTTTATATAGTCAAGAAAGTATGAAAACATGAAAAAACATAAAAATTCGACTATCTCAAAACAATCAAGAAATATCACTCTCAAGATTCTTCTGAGTCAGTTAAAGTATAGACTGCATTTCAATGAGATTTCAGTCCACATGAAACTAAAGTAATCTTTTCGGTGTTAACATTAAGCAACACCGAATGGCGTTGATTTCTAGGCAGCAAGCACGATAGAAGTTGCTAGTTTAGAATATGTTGCTATGGATACAATCAATAGGATGATATGGACACTTTTTAAAAATCTCACGAAATATGATAATCATATACTTGGATTCGAAAATAGAATATACTTTGGAGTAAATACAGAAATACGATATTGTCCATTAATTCCACTGTTTCATTTCGAAATTTATCACAGAGTTCCATTCTGAAGAGTTCCTACCAGCGGGCTTCCTGTCTTTGACCAAAAAAAAACTATCCAGCATATGAATGAATACCGACGAATCAATACTACGATTTCAGAAAACATGAAGCAAACAGGCATGACTAGATCTTTGGAACTAATTTTATCCTTTCTTGTGAATATCACACTGAAAAATAGAAAGGGACTTGATGACGGTGAAAACAAAATAAATTATTTTACTGAAATAACTCCACTGACGATAAGAATTTATTTCATTGAAATGGGCATAAAGATAATGATGACATAAAGCAGAAAGCTTGCATCAACAATTTGAAAAACCTGAATTCATTGTCCATAGTGCTGCATTCAAACTGTCATCAAAAACAATAAAATATAGAATGAGAAAATCTGTTAATCAGTATTAGTCAGAGTTACATTAAATAAATGACACTTGAGACAAGAGGTAAGTCTCACGTTGATCCCATTGTTTCTATAAAAGATTTACAAAAGAAAGAAAATTTTTGTTCCATCATTTCAATCTATAATAAAAATATTTCCATGCATATAACGAGGTGAAGCAGAAAATGCTACAGAGTTAACATTAATACGAAACACAGCATTTATACGAAACGCTACTTCGAACCCAAAAGAACACACAGAAGAGAATACATACAATTAAGCTCTTTGAACTTCAAAATTAACTAAAGTGCACTTTAGAAAGACCTAAACCAAAAAACATTCTTATTAAATGTCAACTATGTGTCCCCGAGTGGCTTACATCGAAATGAACTGGATCCACATGCATTCTATTCATCAATTCTTCCCTTAAAATTGGTCCAGGACCGAGGTGCTGGAAAAATCCGAAATGAAGAGAAAGCACGCGATACCTCATTCTTCCTACTGAAACAAAAACATAAGATAATAAGAGAAAAGTACAAATAAGCTCCCTCTTATTGCCTAAAAAGAGTTGAATTTGCTTCATAACAAGCGAAAAAGATAATATTTACTAATGGACCCAAAACAGCAGTAAAAAAAGTTCTCATCACAACTATTCATTAGAAATACCAAGAGTGGAACGCGTTCAGAAAGGCTCACTTTTTTCATTATTTGCTGTTTATCAGAAATATCGAGGATAATCGGTGGATGAGTCTGAGATACCGATCGACTATGTGCCCCCGAATGGCTTACATCAGAATGAACTGAATCCACACACATCCCGCTCATCAATTCTTCCCTTAAACTTGTATCTTCCACTTTAACCAAAAAAGATTCCCCAAAAAATAAAAATGATGAAAAGGAAAAGCATATTCAAAACTAGTCGAAATAAACCTAAAGGTGAAAATGAACTTCTTTTTGAAAAGCATATACTTTCTATCCAGGCTGACAATCGTCACATCAAAAAAAATTTTTTCAAAATCTACATTTTAATTACCAAAAAAATATTTTTAAATTATAGCCAGAAAACTCCAAAAAGAAGTTTTTTTTTCTGAATTTTACTGCCTAAAAATACTGGGTGTTATCAAAAGAACCACAGCAAACCAAGCTAATCTAGACAGCAAATACCAGACGAAATTCTACAGTCACATGCTATAGAGGAATTTCATTCTAACATCCCTCATTACTAAATAATATATATAAATAGAAGTGCATGGATACTGCACTGTAGCTTAGAATTGTTGGTCCAAAAAAGATGCACAGGTAAAACAACTGGACCACTTTAAGTAATATACAAAGAAGCAAACAATAATAGAAACATACCAGGTTAGTAAAAACTTATGATTTCCTACCAAATTTAAGTCATTAAATTTAGGCAGTTATTAACCAAAAGAATAATAGCAGGGATAAAACTAATGAAAATACCATGGCCGAATGAAAAGTTCAAATCTATGAACCGTCGTTTTTTTCTTCACAACATCAGTCACTATTTTCATTCACCACAATGGTCTAATATTGATAGCAACACTAATCAAGTTAGACTTTCAAACAAAGCTCGGAATTTTAAACTCGAAAAGTTATAAATCCGAAAAAAAGAATCGACACTAACTGAATGTTTCAAAATGAATTATGAATTAAAATATAACGAAATGTAAACAGATCAGGGAAACGAAGGAAATGAACAGGCAAAAGAAACAAGTGGCCGTTAAAAACATGTTTCGTGATTTGACAAGAGAATGATTAACTCGAACACTCTCATCGAAATTCAATTATGTTCCATTCTCTTGAAACCCAGAATTCTGTATTAAATGTTATCAGTGTTAGATCGCTTAAAAGTAATGAAATGTAAAACAAATGCAGCTAACACCAACATATAATACCTTGTAAATCGGTGTTTAAAGCCATATCGTGCTCGTTTCGACATTACATTCATATTCTCACCTCTAACAACATTTTTTTTAAGAAATAAATGGAAGTTATGGAAATCATCTGAAATAATCTCATAATTTCTTATCTATTAAATAAATCTACTTTCTAAAAAACTTAATCCTTTAATAAAATTAGTTTGCCAGTGACTTGGTGGCACCGAATACTGGGAGTTCTAACAATACTAATACGAAATTTGGAAAATTCCTAAAAATTCCATATAATTCCATTATTTATTTTGCAGAACGCTCAAAAAAAAAAAAAAAAGTGGAAAGTATGCGCGACAGATGATCAGAAGGGAAAATTTTTTCATAACTACTACCAGAAAATAGAGACTAAAGATAGCATTAACCTAAAGATGAATTTTAAAGAAATTTATGCAGAGCAGTAAACTCAACAATAAAAACTAACACAGTCTGTGTGTGCACTTCATTTCAACTATTGTAAGAAATTAAGAGTGGAATAGAAGATTATTCAGACCCTGCAACGGATTTAATAGAACTTTCAAAGTTGATACCCAAATGTATTAAGTGCCATTGTCAACACACCACTTTTTTGCGGTACAGAAAAGTGCTATAACCCACTGTTTCATGAAATTTTGAAGCAGACAGCAGATAATAAAGGAACTTACCGCGTTTGCAAAGTGGGCCCAGAATTTAACAAATTCTCCTGCGACCCACATACACTTTCCGTACTATCGCGTTCAGATGCAGCGCCATCATTAAAACGAACAGATGAAGTGGGTAACACGTCATCTACTTCTGCAACATCCATTCCAGAAAAACTTTCCAGTATCCACTGATGGTCACCTTCCTAAACAAATCCCAGAAATTTTATCGTCACATTTTATCGCATTCTCTTTCCATGAAAAAATTTTATCAAATTCTATTAAATCCGAATTTTAAAAAACAAACCGCTGCCCTACCTTCTCTCTAGCGTTCTACCACAGTAACGAAAACTAGTAAATCAATAGCCAGTGATAAATTTTCCGACAAAATAATTAGCCATAAAAACTGACATATATCGAGAAGTTTTATTTTGGCTACTATCTATTGTTGGGATCCTCTTTTTTTGGGAGTTGAAGAAACGCCGCATCGGAATTTACATTAGAACTCCATTTAAATGATCAAAGTTAAAAGCAAGACTTCGTCATTTGCAGCCTGAATGATTTAGGAAAAGGATGTACTTCTACGAACAATAAGAAACAAAAAGTAATATGAACACAGACAAAAGCAAACAAATCAGGCAAGCAACTTCTAGATGTTCAATTCTCCAAGAAAGCTTATTCTAACCTAAACAAACTTTAATTTTTCAAGTAACGCCGTTCTGCTTCAAATCGCCGTAGCTACAAATAGTTTCATGAAATTCAAAATAAAGTTAGTAAATGAATTAAATCACTCTTCAAATAATAATCCTTCCCGCTGAAGTGTCTACTTAGACAATAAAACCTATATTTAAATTTTTTTAAACTCGTTCCATCTAATACAGATAAAAAAACACACGACTATTAACATCCCAAAATTTAACGTTTTCAAAGATCCTGAGTGTCAACGTGACATATGCCAAGGTACAAAATTAGACTGAAACAAAGCTTTGCGGAACGACTTCAAAAAGGCATAATCGATGGAGTTGTGAACTATTTATTTCAAGTTAAACTCAAAATTTGAATCAAAATAAAAATAATGAAGCCACCTGTACAATTAATTGATGTTGATGCTCCTGTTGCTCCTGTATGTAACTAGGAGAAGTTGATATTGCCAAAACAGGAGTTGGTGATACCAAAGAAATAGGAGTTCCAGCATTATCCGAAATTACAGCTGGTTTCCAAGCTCGAAGAGTTTCAATTAGTAACTTCAACAAAGTCCAATCACCCAAATTCAACTGTAAATTCAAATTTTGATCTCGATACATATAAAACCATTAGATCTATATAACACAAGATCATCTGAAAATCCAATCATTTTTTGAAAGCCTACGGATTCTTTGAATATTCTTTATAATTCGTTTATGACATATTTTAAATATTCATGATAATTTCGTTATGACGTAATGAATGTAAAACACGTTGTCATTATCGCTCAGGATTTCCCAAGAAAAGATTACAGAAAATAATTCCCTAATTCTAAACCCTATTTCGAAAAATTTCAATTTACCAAATTCAATTCTTAATTTTGGTCAAGAATTAAGAGTGAAAAGTTTTCAAATTTTTATTCGAATTAGTCTACAGAACTTAAATAATAAAAACCTTAAGAGTTTCTTGTACTTCTGGTAAATTACATGCTGATAAAACAAGGCCGGTAAGATTGGATGCACACATTTTTTCAGTAATAATGTTTGCTCGTTCACTTGGAATATCTAATTTTTTCACCAGATCTGTTATATCTGATAACTTCATTTCAAAGAGTGGTACTTCGATTGACCGCCAAGTATTCTCGTCCTGAATGAGAACATAACAAGAAGAAAACCTAATAAAAGCTTCATCATAAATAAGAGCTATATCAAGAACAATTTTAACTACGTATAATCACAAAAAAAAAAATATTTAATTATAAAATCGACCTAAATTATATAAAGAATGCTATGGCAAAAATAAAAATGACGATCGAAGGAAGTAAAATATGTATCTTACTTTAAAAAGATGGCGAGCTGGACCAGAAGCTACGAAACCAGACAGGGTACATGGTGCACTTCTACCAGTGAGTGGCTTAATTGGTTGTGCGGTGCCAATGCGACATTCGAAAAAAATGAATGCTTGTACATTGTAACTAATATTATCAGAAAAATCAAATTGCAATTTTAAAATATTTAATATTTACAAAAGGGACAGTACAAAAATTTCTTGAAACTCCCGTAATTTTTTGACATAGAAATTTTCTCCGGAAAAATAGCTTGAAAAATTTTTTAGCGTGTAGACCTTACAAAAGTGACTTTACCTCTGATTAGTTTTCTAAGATAAGGGTCCAAATTGGATGTACATGGGACAAAACGACGAACGTGTCCGACAGTTAGCTGCTCTGGACCAGTTACGGATGCCTGTTCTAGAAACGACTCGAAATTATCTGGATTCCGATCCAAATCTATTAGTGGATCCTTCTTTGGGATTTGCTGCTTTAGGTGATTGTAAAGCTGCAAAAATTTTTAAATATTCAAAGTAAAAGAAGAAATGGCAATGAACAGAATATGGAAAAAAGGACCTCTGCAAGTGGATATGAGTCTTGTGGAATATCTAATGCATGATCAATAAGCCAACACATCCGAGACGGCCATTGCTCAATTAAGCTAACCCAGTATCCAAGTGATACCCATGAAAATTCGATTTCAAATGCACGCATTAATCTACAAAACGGCAATGAATCAAGATAAAAGAAACAATGTTTAATTCAATTAAGTGCAGGCCGTGACGTAATGGAAACGGAACACAAATAGAAGACAGTCCCTTTGAATAACCAAGAGGACTGGGATTATTTCAAACAATCATTACTTGTAGTGTGAATTAGATCGATGATACATGCCAAAGTGGAAATTAACTTTTTACTAACCGTCCCGTTAATGTAAGCGCATTGACTATACGTTTCATTGATCGTGGATTCATATTAGAAAAATAGTCATCGGCTATTAAAGAATGGCTTAATCCACGAGTTCCTACAACCGCTGTCACCTTCCTTGATGATTTTCCTTCAAAGCCTTCTCTTAAAGATATGTAAGACCCTGAAAACTTTCTCCTTAAGACATTAAGATTTACTCTGCTGCATGATTTCTTATTTTTCCAAAACTATTACTTTGCGTTATTTCCACTGTGCATTTTTAGTAAATTTTAGTAAAGCGAAAACGAAACTACAATAAGGACTGACCATGAAAAGTGTCTTGTCGCTTAAATCTTTCTTTCCAATCTGATAGGCTTTCCCTTTTGTTTCGCAAATTTGTTTGGAGCTGTCGAATGGCAGAATTATGCAGATAAAATGGCATATTAATGATGTTCTGGAAATAATTACATATTAAGTAGCTCAATATTGATACAAATGCAGCTCAAATCATTTCCCAGCATTATGTTTTACTTTTGACTTAACTCATGTGAGCTACCCTATTTCACTTACTTTTCAAAAAAAAAACAGAAGCGATTAGAGAAGTATTTCCTTAACTTCCATGGAAATAACACTGTTAACGTTTCTATGTTCATAACTTCGTAAATTGCTCCATTAATCATTTTCAAAACTATTCCTTTGCATATAATTAACTAAGTTACACTTTTGACATCTCGACAACTTATACTTGAAATCAGCCATTATTTTCTGAGGCTGATAATTTTCAATATCACACAAAATTTTGAACATTCTCCAACTACTTAATTCAAACATAATGAAGCACCAGCAACCTTTAGATAATCATGTCCCGTAAGCTCGGTTCCCGCTAGTGCAGAATGCATGCTGTGATTTACAGCTGAAATAATAATATGCGGATCAACAGCAATTGTCACTACAAATGGTCGATCGGCGCGAGTGCAGAATAACAGTTCCAATGCATCTAGTGTTTGTACCATACGCTCCTAAAATAATATCTGCCAAAAAAATAACTTAATCTAATTTTCCTTTTTTTTTCTCAAGGCGCTCCACTTAATATTCTACATTAAATAGACACTGAAATTAAATACAGAAAAATATTTAATCCAATATAACAGAGAGTAAAGAGCACATAATACGAAGTAAGGCTTGTCATCTCAAATCAAACCTTGTCCCACTCAGCGATAGAAACATTAACGATTTTGTCGAATATTTTTCAAAAAAAATTGACATTTATTTAATGAAAGAAAATACAAATCCGTTTCGAAAATTTGTTTCCATTACACTAGACATATAATATAACGACATCGAATGAATTATAAAAGTTACTTGTTCACAGTTGTCAAGTCCATCAACTACAACAATCAATCGAGTCTGACTGTTGGTAAAAAAATCGAGTGAGCGAATCATGTTGGCCAAAAGGTCGACCTATGTTGGATTTTTTGGAAAATATTAGCAGTGACTTATATTTAACACATTAAAAATTTAGACCTTAAATAAACAAAGGCTAAACATAAAATAAGAGAATTAAAGAATACAAATAAAAATTGAAAGATAAAGCTAGAAAAATATTTCACGACAGAAGAAAGATAAGAAACCTCACCTCGTGTTGTAATTTTTGCATAAATCCCTCAAAACGCAATTTGTTGATTTTCTGTGCAGCAGTATTTATGCGTTTTTTTGGCATATTGACAAATCCATAAATAAAAAGCAAATGAAGTGGGTATACCATAAGCATTGCCGCAACAGTAAAAAATGATATCGACCCAATTAAATAACTAAAAATTGAACTTAAATAAGTTTTCAACTTTAAAGCTCACAGTTTACCATCTTTAAAAAGTTTAATTTATTAGAAACAAGAAAATAGAACTACCCCAAAGCAAAGAAGTGAAATTTCATAACAGGATGCAGTCAATGAAGGTATCAAACGGGCAATCGAATGAACAAAAGAAAAAAAAGGAAAATGAACTACTATTAGTAAAAACTTCTGCCTCATCGAGTTATATTACAACAAAGTTAGACTTAGACTGAAGATCTGTTCCACTGTGAAGCCATAATGTAAGGAGAACTGAAGCTATACTGATTGAGAATAAGAACAATGACAACATTACAGTAACCGGGACACCACAAATTCGTCGTGTTTTTGACCTGTTGCCATGGGCTAAAGCGAAAGTGATTTTTTTCAAAGAAGAATTAATGGCTAAACCATCAGTAGGTGCTGAAAAGAATATCTAAATCTACTATTACAAGTAACCTTCTTAAACTTACAACACTTGTGAGAATTTAAGCAATAAAAGGCCTAAATAAAGTTCCTAATAATCATGATAAATTCAGTGATATAATATGGTTTAAAACGCTGACCTACCATACAATGAAATCTACTTTTACTATCCTACTAAAAACGAATAGTTCCATGTGTGCAAAAAAGTACTAGGGAACATTTATTAAAATTCAAAATTTTACTAATCTGCCAAAAGTACATGAGATAAGTATGAAACTTTTCTTCTCAAAAAAAAAAAAAAAAAAATATAAAAAAAATACAAAAAAAAAAAAAAAAAAAAAAAAAAAAAAAAAAAAAAAAAAAAAAAAAAAAAAAAAAGGAAAAAAAAACAGGAAAGAAAAAGAAAAAGAAAAAATACCAAATGAAACTCTCAAAGCACAAAATAAGCGCACTGGAAGTGAACCAAAATGATTTTCCGCAGCTTCAAACAATGTAACAACAATTTTTGCTAACGCTTGCTCACCGCCGACTGATGATAGACGATGATAGTCGGCAAATAAAAAACTAAAAGTAAAAAAGTTTTTTCTTTCTGTTTGATCCCTTTTTCACTAACGTTAGTTAAAACAACATTCAACACAGCTCAAAGTTGTAAATAACAAAATGGTAATCCAAATAAATGCTAGTGTACAAATTGTATTAAAACTGAATGGATTCTGTTATCATGCAGAACACGAATTTGCAATAAAATAATTCGACACATACCTTACAGGACACGAGAGCAAATCTTTGTCTCGGACTGATGCAGCATGCTGCAGTGCAACACTAGACAGCAAACGCATATGTGCTAAGAATTTAGCAACTGCACGTGTAACATTTACGGACCTGTTCCATCCTTTAACTCTACTTCCATAATAAATTAAACCTGAAAATAAGAAAATAAAAAAGGATGAAAGTGTAAATTATGAGAGAGTTACCCATCTTGCACAACAAACGAAGCTCTTTTGCAACCCTCTCAATCAGGAGTGGGATTCAGAAGAGTGCTTAAATAGGTGAGGACTAATTTTCCAAAATCTTTAGAGATTTTGACAAATCTTACAACAATCTGAAAAGCATTATGCAAGCTGTATAGTAAGTTGTGGCACTTTGACATAGGCCATCCTATCAAAGTCAAGTTGAAGAACTGACCATATAAAAGAATTAGCAGAATGAATAAGATCAGGCCAGAAGCAAGAGCAGTAATAATATAGTAAAAGTTTTGAAGAATCGCGACAGCAGTAATGCCGAGAAGTGTAAGTATCGCAACAAGAAGTGCTATTGAGAAAATTAATGACCAAGACCATGAAAGCTGTACTGCATCAAGCCAAGATCTTGAAAATGATCGCATCGAGTCTTTCATTCTATCAAGAAGTACCGATTTTCCAGAACCCCATTTTGCATAAAGTCCTGAAAAATATTTCTACAAAACACCGACTCTATGATTGAAATTGAAACATTTAAAAACTTAGGTGGTGGAAAAGCTGTGAAACAAGAAGCTGGAAGCTTGATACCACTGAGTCCCGCAAGGTAAGGGTTATTTCTAACAGTAATGCAATTAAAGATATAAGGAAGGATAAGTAAAGACAAATTTGAAGGATCGTGGCAGTTAATCACAGATCCAATCACGATATTAAACTGAGTCAAGGAAAAATGACAGCTTACCGATGGTTAGAGGCAATGTTAAATTGGGTTCGCACACAATATCAGCTAATACGTTACTGTAAATATCATAACCAAGCATAGCATCCACTTGTACTTCAGCATCCAATGGTCCATATATTAACGGAATAATTGGCTGTGGATTTTCCTGATCGATTGAATATGGTGTTTGGCCAAGTTTATTGGGTCTGTACAACAAACGTGAATCCGACGGATTCAGTAATAAGGCTTGTGTTATTTTTCGAGATCTTGCCCGCAAAGCTATATGTAACGCATTGTCACCCGCATTGTCTGCTGACGAGACTTTTGCACCCGAATTTACCAGTAACTGACAGAAACCGATATGTCGATTTTTCACAGCGCGAAGCAATGGTGTATCACCATCCTGTAAAAAAATGATTGATTGTCAACCTAAGGATTAGTAAAATTGCAAAACATGCAATGAGAGGAAGATGTGTCTCAAAAAGAGGACGAAGGATAGTTAGGAAGCAAAAAGGACGTGCGACGATTTATGAACTCCAGAAATTGAAATAAGAAGCAATAAAAGAGCTGCGATGTCAACATGACTATAGCTGGAATAATCACTTCAGTAACCTTCATTAATCGATTCAAGAAAGGTTAATGTGAAGAACAACTGAAGCTTCTCAAAACAACAAGCAGATATACTATACAAATAATTCTACTGAAGAAACAATCAATGACCAGGACATGAAAACGGTACAGCAAATGGCTAGTACGTAATAATACCAAGAAAATTATAATCAGCAATCCTTCATATGTGATCAAAGACCGGTGGCTTTAACACATTACTGATTTAATTCCTGATAATTAAATGAAAAAGCTAACCAAGCACGACAACGCTTAGACAGCATAAGCCCCATAAAAATAATTTCTTTTTTCATAATAATAATTTAGCAGTGTAATAAAAAAAAAAACCTTGTTTCTTATTTCTAAGTTTGGCTTTTTCTCCAATAATGCAACTGCAATATCCATAAATGATTTGTCAATAGCCAAATGAAGAGGTGTCCTATTCTCCTGAAGTTTGATTATCTTCTTTAAAGCAATATACAGATCAAATGCTTTAATTGAATGCTTCGAGTTATTTGAATAAATACATGATCTAAACTTATTTGGATCATGATTACGTTTAAAAGTCAATAAAATTGATAGAACCAAAAAGTAAATGACTATACTGATAATAAATTTAAAAAAAGAAGGCAAAACTATGAGAATTCTTATAAGTAAAACGTACAGAATCCCTGGCATTAACATCCGCATGTTTTTCAAGAAGCATTTTCACAATCTCTACGTTTCCTGATCGTACAGCACCTGCCAAAATTGAATTCCCAAACTGCAAAAAGATACTGTTTTCTTTTTTTAAGTTGAAAAAGGAAAGAATCCAATGTTGCAGATGTCGAATTTCATACCCTGTCCACTGCATTTACATATGCTCCCAGCTGAATAAACATCGATGCAATTTCTACGTATCCTTCACGTGCAGCAATACCAAGTGGTGAAAGACCATTCTGTAACATGAAAAGAATGATTCAAATAAAATTAATCGAACTGAAGCTTGTAATAAAATTCAAAATGATTGGGAACAGCTATTGATGAAGAAGCCGAGAAATTGCGATTTTTTAAAAGAATAAACGTGAACCTGGTCTGCAACGTTAAGGTTTGGCTCTCTTGATAACAGCAGTCTAACAACACTGATAAAATTACCCCGTGTTGCCATCATTAGAGCAGTTGCACCATACTGTAAATAATGTCCAGTTTTTGAAATATAATCCACATTATTGAAAATTAACTTCGAAACTAAAGTAAAGATAGAAATGAAATACCATCCCAACGGCATCTAATTCAGCTCCAGCATCCAACAGCAACTCGATTATAGGTTTATAACCTTTCCTTGCAGCCCAAATTAAAGCCGTACTTCCAAACTTATCACACGCATTTACCTGAAAAAATAATTGCAGAAGTTTTATACACAAAAATTTCCTGCCAATTAGAACGGTAAAAGTTGGAAAATTTCACGAAAAATAAAGGAAGTTGAATATAAAACTTACTTCTGCACCAGCGCTAATAAGTAATTCTACAAAAGCCACATAACCACGTCCAGCAGCAACAATGAGTGGTGTTAAACTATCTTCTTCATCAATAAGATTGACATGAGCCTTATACTGGATCAAAAGTTGTGCACATCCATAATGATTCTTGTATACAGACCACATCAGTGGACTCCAACCCAGCTACAGTAGGAAAAATAGCACCTCTGTTTAAATTTCATAATATTTTGTCCATCAGTTTTGTTTTCTGATTTTAAAAGAAAAACTTTCGAATCTCCAAAATTCCGAGTAAGTCTTACCATATCTGGGTAATCGACAGCTGCTCCTGCTTCCAACAAGATTTTAACGATTTCATCATGCCCGTTGTAACTCGCGTCAAGGAGAGCTGTCCATCCATCCTTAAAAGACCAGGTTTATCAGTTTTAGATATTTCAAGAGAATAAATGAGACAGAAATATGAAGGACTGAGTGAGAACAACGAAACAATGTTAGTGATTAACCATCTTAACAAAGAAAACTAAGAACCAGGATATCCCGAAAATCTTCATAAATTGAGAAACTAAAGTTTTCTAAGCACTTCTTTTTTATATACAAACTTCTCAGCAAATAAAGTTCTATAGATGAAAATCTTTAACTCGCAAACAAGAGTTATCACTACCATAACTCATAAGTAATATATATACAACTATCACATTTTCAATTGAATGGCTTTGAATCACGGATTTCCTTCGCAATGGTGAAATATATTTTCTTTACTTTCGTTGTAAATGATGAAAAACATACAGCATCTGTATCCTCCAAATCGAAATCATTGACGAAATCCCGTACAATGTCTGCCTGTCCTGTTCTAGCTGCAACTATCAGGACATTTTCACCGTCCTGAAATAACAAAATAGTTTATTCATTTCACTGGAAACTCTGCATATACTTAAATTAACATATTGAATATTTCATTGCCAAAGAATTTTTTTTATAATTTTAAGACAGCTGCAACGCTGTTACTTGCCATATTTACAAAAGATACAAATGTAAGGTATGGACATACTCCATTCCTCACAGTGCTGAAGTCTGGTTTTGCAAGATTGGCACTTCGGAGTTCGCCATTTTCCAGTAAAGAAAACAGTTCGTCAATTTTTGGATCAGCAGCCATCACCAAGGTTATATAACACGTAAGATCTAATGATATCTGATTACTTACAAGAGCACGGAACCGAAAAATAATAGTTTTTTTTATTCATTAATCATTTCACCACTGCTTTGACCAGAACTTCCTACAATTAAAAAAAAACTAAAAAAAAAAAAAAACATTCTGCCGAAATCTATGCGTTGAAGTCTCAAACCCACAGTAACACTGCGAATCCTCACAATTTATAGCAAAACTCGTCTTTCCATACTTTCCCTTGCATTTCTGTGTCTGAATTTAGCAAGAGGAAATTCATCCGAATCCTATTAGGTTTGACAAGTTTCGGAGAATCCCATTTCTTAGTACGTTGCTCTCTCTTAAAGTTCATTTATTTGGGAATAATATATATATAAAAACAAATATTTGCAACAAAAAATTTTCGTGATCAGTATATATTTATTTAAGTACACGGAACTACAAAAAAAAAAAACCCCTCTGCGTACTCAATCCCATAACTAGCTTTTGTGCAGCCGATCCCAACAAACAGCCTTTATATAACCACTTCCACAAACACTATTTTCGGAAATGGTCTCCCTTTTCTACAATTCGTTATAGCTTTAATCTGCTTGCTCCCAACTAGTCTGCTCTACCTCAGTCACACTCACTTCACACCGTTTTAAATAATTTTAGAATCAATAGTCTGGTACAAATTCACCCATCACCATTCTCCAAGTCGTCTTGATAAACTTAGATTCAACATACGCTACGCAGATATTTTCTTTCTTGTTCGAAGACAAGCGTCGGAATTGATTACTGCTGCAAAACCAATACATTATTTCATTCAAATTATAAATACACGACATTAGGGAAAAGAAAAATATCAACATGAATGCAAAATTATTTGCAAAAACAAAAAACTCCGCTCATATATCCATTATTAAACACAGACAAATAAAGACAAAGTGAATCTGCCATTCCATTTTTCCTCATGTTTATTGATTTTACATATTCTACGACCATATTCAAACTGCGAAAGTTATTTCAGCTGATTTAGACACATACTTTACTCAAATTCATTAAAGATCCTTTTTAACTTACAAATTCTGGAAAGAAATATCGGAATTATCAAGCACTAATACAAGCAACGCAAATAGGGTGCAATATATACCGAAATGCTATTTATCTTCGATTGAAACAGATCTATTCAAACAGTGCTATTTTCAAACAATAATATTCTGCAAAACATCAACATATTTACAGCGCTAAATAAAAGAAATTTTTCAAACATGCAATAACGTATGATTCCTTGGTAAACGACCAACTTTCAACAAGCACTTCAAAAAATATGTTTAGAGAGAAAATATATAAAAGAAAGTCTTAATCATTTTAGACAAGCTAACATTATAAAAAACAGTGATAAACCTTAACCTACTAATGATAATATGTGTTTATAGACTATTTCCAAACCTAGAAATCCCTTGACTTAGAATCAAATTTGCAGAAATCTAAATCTCCTTCAAATCCCACATTTCTGAGTTCTCATTTCACGAAGGTTCTTTTTCAAGGATAATAATGTCACAGTAACAACTACTAGCAACGAATAGTCTTAGTACCTAAGATGAGGCTTATTTTTGATGATATATCGATCAAGTGCCTCCCAAAAACGAGCTAATATGGCACGATCTAGATGTCGTTTCGTTCGTGATAACTTTAAGACATTGACACTCCACTTAGCCACATTATTGTCCATTTTCTGGTCGTCGTACATTAAATGAAAAGCTGCCACATTTGCAAATATATCTGTCGGGTTACCACCCCATCTCCAGCCTTTGAATTGCCATGCTGGCCCCTGAAATAATTTCAATTGATGTTTTTTCTGTAATTGTAAAAGATTACTCATATTGAAATTCCCTTGTTACTATAAATTTTTCTAAAAATTATGCGTATGAGAGAGTCCTCTACCTTTCCCTGCCATCTATATGATAGAGCTAAATCTTAGTAACCAACAAGCAGGCATTTAAACCTTAGTATTGCGAGTAAATAGTGAAAAGCAAAGAACACTGAAAACAATATCACACTTTGAATTCATGAACAAAAATAAACGCGATAACTGGAAAATACCTGAACAAAAACAGCAACAACTCGACTCCATTCATCGTCACCAAACTTCAAAGGATTTTCAACAACTCTATATGGAACTGTAATGCCGTCATGCTTTAACCTTTGTATCAAAACCTCATTCTCCCTTCGGCAAGTAGCCTTTCGCTCTTCGGTTGTAATAAAACGCATATCCTATGTTGAAGAAAAGACAATTTTAATTCCGTTTTACTGATTTGAAATATGAAGTAATGTATACATAAATTACAATAAAAACCATGTTTGGATGGTACAGCATAATTTTAGGAAAATAATTATATAGTAAAATGCAGGAATAAATCTAAAATCAAATACAAAATCAAACCTGTAATATATCTCGAACATTGAACATAGTAATCAATGACGTGCCAGCCGCTGGAATGATTATAATTGGTGTTCGTGATTGTCGCTTTTGATGTCGTGGATTACCACTATCAGAGCTCGGTGTAAGGGCCTTCGCTGGAGCTGAAGATTCCATTACCATTGGTTTTGCTCCCGAAGCAGACATTATCGATGTTCCTGAAAACCAGAATGAGAACTTTCTTGAATTTCGTACTTGTTCAAATTAAACTTTGTTAGAAAATTAAGAACTACTTCTATGAACACCAATCCAAACCTTGGAAGGTGAGTCCGGTTTCAATCTTGAAACCAGCAGTTTGATCTTTGTTAAATTTTTCCTGGTCATAACGTGAATAGCCAGCAGGTTGTGTTCTGGTTCGATCGTTTGCTGCTGCTCTCGGTGGAGGTGCTGTCGATTTCTGACGTTGTGCAGCCTCCTCTCGAAGCTAGAAATTTGTGGAGCTCATTCTAAAATTTGAACATTAGGCAAAAATTCTATAGAATTAACTAGATTTCAAAATAAAGAAAGTCCAGAAGCTAGCACAAACGCATGTACTTTAAAACTATGCAAAATAGATAGGATTGAGGTGAACTCTTTAGATGCTGCTTCCATAACGCTGGTTCGATTTCTCCATACTCGCTCTTTGCCTTTCAACTCCCGGTCCAAAGCGTCCTCACTTACTTCAGGTACATCTAAATCCATTGGAGCACCGAATCTGAATTATTTTTTAGCTACAGAAGGTTAGTCTGCAGACGAAAACTGAGAGCTTCATCTTTAACAAGAATCACCACAAATAACATATTGTGGAACCAAATAAAAAGTAAAACAGGACCACATTTCTGTGCTTGGAACTTCAAAATTAATGACTTAAGAACTATAAAATCTATAAAAAAGTCTCAGCGCCAAAATTTACCGGTCATCTACAGACTTGATTGTATTTCTCGCCATGTTTTTCTTCCGCTTGTTTTTTAGAGCAGCAATTTTGTCGGCTGTGAGTTTATCACTGAGATCTCTTACTCCCTCTACATCAGCACTTTTACTACCTTCCGTTACAGTACCTTTCAAGAGGTTTTGTATCCGCTGCCTGGAATTATTTGTTACTGAAAAAATAGCTAAAAAGCATATTTTTAGTTGAATCCCATCTTATTCATTTACACTACATAAAAAAAAAACAGCTGAAGATTCCTAGAATTCGTTTTTTCCATAATACCAACCGATT
Source organism: Setaria equina (assembly GCA_003012265.1). NCBI lineage: Eukaryota > Metazoa > Nematoda > Chromadorea > Rhabditida > Setariidae > Setaria > Setaria equina. Next base: position 36,226 of record PQVD01001398.1, read on the forward strand.
TTCTTCACCATCGTAACGAGCCTTTTTCACTTCTGGTTCGTTTTGATCAATAAGCCTAGAAACAGGAATTGGTGCCGGAATCGGTGCTAACAAGTCCACTGTCTGCGGTGGCTGTTCCCGTTCTCCTTTGAGATATGCCAAAAGCTCACGTCTGAATTAAAAGAAAATTACAGAAAATTAAGGGATCCTATGAAACAGACGATGAACCTAGACTGCTCAACAGATCCAACCAATTATTCTAGGTAAGATATAATTATTTCACTAATGATTTTAAAAATTTATAATTCTTGGGACAAAGACTCGAAAAAACTTTGAAAAACTAAAAAAATCCTAGAAGCATTTTAAAATGAGCAGATACACGTTTTAAGATATCGAAAAACAAAAGAATTTGAAAATTAAAAAATTCCCAAAGTCAATGGGTTTGACTTGTCTTAGAAGGACCGAGAGACTTGGAGGAAGAAAGAATAGCTCAGAAAATAACTAAGAAGAGTAAGAAAACCACCGCAAATAATTAAACCCAAGGAATAGCTTCCCTTTCCTCTCCTTTTTCACAACTAAAATCTGACATTGACATGCTTTTGTCCATTTGGCAGTTAAAAGTTAAAGCAAGAAACATACCTATCAGGCCTGGTGACGCACTGTATTCCTTTACCAGAAGCATCCTTGACATAAGCAGTGTGTTGCATTTCCCGATTTTCCCATAGTAACAGTAACGACTCCAATGTGTAATATTCGTTCTGTCTGCCATATACCATTAAGTTAGTCTTCACATCACGTCGATAAGCTGCGTCACCGAATACATAATAACGTTGATTACCCTAAAACGAACAGAGCATTAATACGACTAAACTTATAATTTTCTTACATTTTCTAGGTGGCAGTATGAATTTCTGCTACCAAATCAATACATCACTATATCACATGCATTTCCCCATATACATTTTTCAGTCTCTTAAAGTATATTTATGCAGAGCAATTTATATTACATCAAAAGGATTAATAAACGTCAATATCATATTGACAATTTTGAAACTTCAATAGCAATAATGGATGAAGATTCTCTATAGATTTGTTTATCGTTCGGTATTAATTAAGGAAATTTCTGAAAGGAAATTGGAAAAAAGACAAACGTTTTTGATTTCTCGCATAGTACGTCGACCAATGGCATATTCATGTAGTAACTTCAACGGATCAGCCATTGTTGACAGTGAAATACGCGATCTGAAAATTCTCTAACGTAAAAGTATCACCAACCCCAGAAAAAACAGTTACAAAACTTTGACTCTAAACAGACTAAAGAAAACGCGGTTTCACCGTGAGACACTATGCAAATGTAATTTGCATTGATAAGTGTAAATTTGAGAATTACCGAAAATGTGAAGTGGAATTGTGCGAAGTCAAATGTTTAGGTTTTTTTTTGGGAGTGGAGGAGAGGCATAATGTTCTGAAAAACTGATTACTTGCCGATCAATTTGACACTGAAGTTTAATGTTGCTCTATTCACAGGATGTCCATGTCAACGATCTTATACGATTCCATTGAATCAATGTGATAGTCGCCACCGTTGAATTAACTTGAAAAATGAAATCTGAATTGAAATTCACTTCTACGTAATCGAAAAATTTTTGCAAAGATTAGACTTCCAATGCGACGTTTCTTTGGTTAAGGTCATATGGCAAACAAACTTATGTTTAGCTTAATTTAAAGGACTTCGCACAATCTTAGTTGTTCCACCTTAGCAGTTTATAAAAAAATTCTAATTTGAACTTCACTGGACACTGCAAAAAACGACACCATTATTAGAAATCTATTGTGTGAGTTGAAGTGTGACCATTTCCACTGAAATGTGAGTAGAAAGGCAATAAACTGTTGTAATATACAACTTGCTGAGTGATATAAGTTGAACCTGTACCAAATGTACGTCCACTTGGAATCCTTGCCACTGCAACACCAAATTATATAACTTCACAGTGTAATTTAAACCCATGGATACATAAGTAATTCCATCAAGCTGTAGAAAAAGCTCGAACTGGCTCCTTATTCATGTGAAGCAATTGTTCTCTATGCTCAAAAGATCGGTCGCCGCTGAATATTCTGAGCTACCGACTAAAGTTCTTATCAGGATCTACGGAGCACTGAGCATAATTCCTCAAAATTATCCTTGTCATCAACCGCAAATTTTAATTACATTTGATTAGCATAGGCAATAATTCTATATGACAAGCCTTTACTCCATCGTTTCTTTGAGACTCAACCCTGAAATCTGGACAAGACACAGTTTCGGGCCTTCCTTGCCCTGGCTATCAGTTCAAATTTGCCTGCTCAAAATTCAAGTCACACCCCCTATACTTTTCCTCGTACTATACGGAAATATCTTAACTCCATTTGAACTTTTTACAAGCACACAAAATATTTTTGTTGTAGATCAGTTCGGCAAGCTTAATCCTTAGCGATATGAGAAACTCAACACTATTTGGATTTGAAGAGTCAAAACATCTAATCTTTTAATCATATATTACCATAACATGAAATAACAGTACTTCTTTTACATTTTACTGAGGTGTACACAAGATAAAATGTTTTTTAAAAATATAACAACAGATCATAAAAGGTCAAAAATAAAACTATAACTACTATCCATACAACCAGTAAAGGTTCTCAGCTTATAGCACTCGACTCGGCAAATACATTTCGCATTTGTCATGAAAGCTCCAATCATCTCAAGACACCTCTGGAATATCTCCATTTCATTCGCCAGTGTTTGGAAAGGGATCAAGTAGAAATTGATCGTTGTTTAATTTGCCATCGATATTACTAACAAATAAGGCCACTGCATATCATGTAAAGAAAAAGAAATATCATTGATAATAAAAACAAGGAATGATCTGTTTTTAAAAGCAATCGAAACAATACATAAAGTCCCATCCATTTTCCATTACGATTTGGAAACAAATTTGGTTGGTAGTATCAAAGTAACGGGAAAAAAACGTTCGATGTTCCAAACAAGCACATGTATCATAATTAGGGAGGAAAAAGAAAAGCTCAGCTTAAATATGAAACGGGAACTTCAAACAGTTACACAAATACGATATCATGTTAGGAGAGACAATGGTAGTCTCTAAATCACACTGATAAACATTAATAATGGATAGTTCGTTAACTAAATAACCCTTATTAGTTTCAAAGCATCTGTTTATAATGTCACAATGATCGGTTACATACTCCGAGCATTTGCGTCAGTTTCTTCATTTGCTGCTACTTTCCTTATGCCGTGAACTACGCTTGAAGAACGAAAATGCTTTACGCTCTGAAAATAAATTAACAATGAAAAGGTTTGATTGAATGAAAGTCTGGGAAGGTTTCGGCTCTATTATTTCTTTTTTATACAAAAAATGAGACTTTTTATAAACAGAAAATGGATAGTACATTAGAAAAATCACTTACGTTTGGAATAAGCTGACTGCTGCAGCACAAAAATTAGGGTTCAAAGAATTAATTGGAAAAAAATTTAACGATGACCGATTAGTCAGCATACCGAACTTTAAATTCAGAAATATATACTTGATAAAATCGTAAGAAAACCCACTTTTAACAGAATCAGTATCATCAGCTGCGGGAAGAGGGATAATAGGCGCAGCTGTTCCTGCTGATGAAAAATCAGAATGTCTCTCCACCCATGCAACAAAATCATTATCAGCACCTTTGACATTATCGATGTTACGACGCAATGTTGACGACGGTATGGAATCCGAATCGAATTCTGATACCCATTTACCGTTCATTTCTTTATCACGATTCAAATACTGTAATTCAGGACCATCCTAAGAAAAAAAAGAATCACAGCAAGGTTATAAATTCAGCTGAAAGGCAATAAAAGGCAGGGATTATGCAGTGCCAACAAAAATTTTTACTTTTTGAATAGAAATTTACTAATTCACTCGCAACTTATTACCTGGAAGGTTTTCCTAACTGATTTTCTAACTGCAAAAGTTCTACCCTTATTGAAATTATTTCGGCAACGTCAGTTTGAATTTCATTTTCATCTTTATATTTTTTTCACTAACACAAAATACCACTGTCTTTTGGAATAAAATTAATCACACGGATCCCTTGCTACAGTAGGATGTGAACATCTAATTCGCTAAGCGCTAAATGTATCACTCCTGTTAGCGCATTATATCTCATGGTTTCCGAAAAATTCGTCCGAGAAAATTCTAAAAAATAAAACGTAATTCTTCGAGTCATTTATACCTAGCTTTCTGTTACAACATTCTGAAATTCAGGAAGCCAATACTAACAAGGTTTCCGAACCCGTTCTCACGCTGTGTGGATATTCCTGCTGTGCTCGATTTATACGGTTGATTTTGAAGCTCAGATGTCATTTCTCTTTTGTCATCTGAAAATTAATAACAAAATTAATGATAGGAACATAACTTCCACACTTAATCTGCATAAAAGAAAAAAAACCAGTGCTATAATAAAACGAAAAATTTATTAAAGTAGACTTAATAAGCATTTAAGCTAATATGCTGCAACAAATAAAAAAAACACATACAAAATTTAGTACAGTAATTATTTAAAGAAAATATATTCATTTTCTTTTTTTCAAATTTAACTCTTAGTGGTGGATCACTTGGTTCGTGGATCGATGAGGAACGCAGCTAGCTCCGATAAATAATGCAACAGGCACACTGCACCATCGGGTTGATTCCCGACGGTACGTCTGGTTGAGAGTCAATTAGTAAAAAATAAAAGTCCTATACATATATGTACCATTCAAATTAAGGAGTTGAATGATTCAAAGCAGATACCATTTCCATGGTATCATCAAAGAAATACAAAACTATTACGCAAAAAACCGCTAATGTGGTTCTAAATCCGGCATTTTCAACCTTCCTGCTCGCTCCTTCTCAAGCAATTTTTTTCGCATGCATTTTCCTCGATCTCTTTCTTTAAACGCTTGCTCTAACCTATATATGTATACATACTATATGTATAAAGAAAGTTAACGATTGGAACTGTTACTGTTTTCATGGCCCGGCATAAAAAGTACAAAATTAAAGGATCTGAAAAGAAAATTAAAATACCAACAAAACGCTGAGTGAAAATAAGAATTAGTTAAAATATGAGCAAGAATATTTCCAAGTCAAAAGATATGTCCATGTTAAAAAAAAAAAAAAATGAAGTAATGGATAAGTTTACTCCTTTACAACAGTAGCTTGCTGGAGTGAAACTTAATGAAAATATCCCACAAGAAAAAGGCACAAAAAATACAAAGTTGAGCAAACAGATTGAGAAAAAGTGGCAGTTTCAGTTTTTAATAAATTCTAAAATATTAGTGGAAACAACGAAGAAGGTGAAAGAACAGGTAGTGTCACAAGTTTTTCTTAAACGGTAATTCATTCTTGGACTACTGCTGTATTCAGTTATGGAGAAGTCCCAAATTCTAATGATCACATAAGACATCGACTTCTGCAAACACTGAAAATTTTATTTTTCAAACATCTGTATAAAACTTACAGTGACTGCTTGCTATGATATTCAGTTTTTCATATAGATTGGGTTCGTAGGCTAAAGGTGAGTATGCGTTTACTTCCATCGATGAAACTAATTCCGTTGTGTGTCGTCGTACGATTTCTCCAGGTCGAGGTGGAGGTGAATACATAGGAGGACTTTCACCCTAAATTTAATTAAACAACTTTTCCTAAAGTAATCACATCACTTTCTACTTATGAAAGCAGACACCGTGATAAAACTTAGTGTCCTTAAGAACATTTTTTTGTTACCGCCTCCCTCCTTACTTTCTTCCTCTTACAATATTTCATAATAAACCTTATCGAAGCTTCGAAGCTGTTGGGCGGGTGTCAAATTTGCATGAAACCTTATTTTCAACACCCATTCCAGCATCTTGTCATCATCACTACAAGCAAAGAGATATTCCGATCCATCCTGTATCTTCAACCTGAAATACATTTTTCCTCCGTAAATATGTTGTTAGTATACTTTACTTACTACTATAGAAAATTTGTTACAACTAACAAAGGCTTATGTCGTTCGCTATATTCACCAGTCAGATGTTTTCGTTTCAGGATAAAAACTCTCCAAATTTTGTTGCTTAATCAGATCAGTCCGAAGCTTAAATTCTTTACCAATTAAGAAGAGAGGATAAGAAATGAAATAGCCGAAATAAAAATTAACCTGAAGGTATTCTTTTTCTTCATATATTCAGGACAAGCATCACATTCTGCATTCAAGATATTAACTGGTGCAGAAGCAGCCGAATTTTCCAAAAACGAATCTTCATCTTTGAAAAAACACAGCAGCTGTCCACAAAGAATTGTATAATATCTTTTCCATGTGCGTATAGTTGCTTTTTTTCCACCGCTCTGACGGAAAAAAATTACAAGAATGCCTAAGGAACTTAAAATAAACTGCTTCATAAACATGAACTCATAGTTCAAGAGCAAGACATTAAATACAGTCACCAGGCCAATCTAATGAAATATTCTATTTTCTGAGCATAAAATCAAGTATGATGGGGCAAGGTATTAACAGCAGAGTATGCAGTCAAGGAATATTGCATCGTTCATTACAGTTGGCAATTCGAAAAAAGAAACCTTTCAAAACAAGTAATAAAGTTCCGAACTCAAAGTTTCGTACCTGTAAATCTTGTTTCCGCTCAAGATTTCCATGCATATCAATCGGTTCGAAATCCTCCCATGTTCTAACTTTTTTTAATGAATTCGACCGTCTCGTAGTAAATTTTGGAGTCCTTCGAGCTGAACCTATCCTCTGGATCATGGGAGTTTCATCGACTGATAATATAGACCCTGATGTTTTTTGCATTCTTTCAGCTTCTACTGATGAACCATCCGAAATGCTTAAGGTTGTCTGCCTTGAAGCAGTGATTGCCGCTTCCTAAAACGAGAACGGAAATTACTGAGTTATAGTATCTATAAAGCAATAAGTTTGGTATCATCAATTCCAACTCATCATCAGTAACAAAGAGTTTCTCCTAGATTTCATCACTGCATTGAAAGCCCATGAGCGTGCTGAGAAGAAATCTAAAAAAGCTACTCTTCATAACATACTTTCGATTCGAAAGAAGAAGTCCGAATACGTGGAACAGGTTCAGTTCCACGTCGAGGATGCGGTAAAGTATGTGATGCATACATTTCCTCAGTGTATGACGGACTTGGCTTCATCAGCGAAACTTCCTGTGTCATGCGTCTTTCGCGTTCTTTTCTGCGGTCTTGTAATTTATTTTGTTTCTCAAATGTTTTAATGCTATCTCTTCGCGATTCACTTTTTCCTTTCTCTGTTCGAATTCTAAAAAAAAATTTGCTCACTAAGGGATCAGAGAAGTAGATACCAAAGTTTGCTCGATAACGTCCATAATTTAAATATTTGAAAAACGGCTATATCACTCTTCCTCAGACTAAGATATTTCTAAAATGACATTTTCTTAAATTCTTTTTTGAACTATACGATCAGGATTATAAATGAATACAGGCTAACAAACCTTTCAGTTTCCTTCTTCCGTTGTTTTGAATAAGCCTTTTCCAAAAGAGTTAATCTCTTCAAAGAGTCAAACTTCTCCCCTTGTGCTTCTAAAGTAATTAGAAAATCGTCGAAATTCCTGGAAAATAAATACATTCCTCTTTGATAAATGTACTGTACAAAGATATCTTCCCGGACGAATCGTGCTTTTAGAGAAAGAAATTTTAAACTTGAAACGAGAAAAAAAAGACAAAACCTTATTTTATTATCCGCGTCATCGACATCTTCAACTTTTCTCCAGTCCTCTTTCAACATATCCTCTTTCTCTGTTAACCAAGAATCTGTGACATGTGCATCTCGTTTCCACTGCTGCAGATCCAGATTCTCTTCATACAGCACAAGTCGTTCTTTCCAGATATCTTTTAATAAATCCATAGCTGATTCGAGCTGTTTAATCTAATCAAACATAGTGTTCATTATGTTTATCAGAAAACAAAAAAAGATTTCTTCTTCTTCTTTCCCTCTAAACATGAAGGTTATTTCTCACTGAATAACGATTTTGAAGTCCAAATATTCGAGTGTAAAACTCTGAATTACCACAAACAATTTCTTAAATTAATTTTTAGTAAAATACCAACACATATTAATTTAATAAAAACTCCAGACGACTGAGAAAGGAATCAAACCTTGGCGGTTATCTCGGAAGAGAGAACATGCTGTGCAGTAATCATGTTATTACCCTTACGAATAAACTCATTAACAGCAGGCTGTCGCCCACTGATTTCAGTTTGATATTCCGTATGTCGCAGCATCAATGCTTCACATCCTTCCACATCATTCGGAAGTGTTTCACTGCAATATAACACCTAGTACAACTCATTCAGAAACTATCAGTCTAAGTTCACAATGTTTCACAGATTTTGTTTTTTACAAATAAAATGATTTTTGTTTCTCTTCAGGTTCTCATCCATTCTGATTCCAAAACAAACAATCCTTTTTGTCAGTTGGACCAGAATCTATAAAAATAAAAAATAAAAAATAAATAAAAATATTTACCTTATTATAGCATGTTGTAGGCGATTGATCCATGAGATCAAATCACGATGTTCTTGGAAATATGATTGCAAATTCTGCATCTGCTGCAGCTTCTCATAATATTTATTAGCTGTACTAATTACGTCCTTCAGTTGCTCTTCCATCCCCATTTTGCGCACTACTAAATGTTCTTGTGTATCTGGATATAATGAAATTAAACGTTCTGCTTCTCGACTCAAATCGTTAACCTGAAGAATATTAAATTGTATATTGAATTATACATTCAATTAAAAATTTACTTTACTTATTCCTTTAAATCTTAATGTTCACCACCAACCTGCTTTTCGACTGCTGTAACACCACGCATAAATTCATCATATTTATTCAACAACTGTTTCAAGGCAGGAAGATCAGCCCGAGAAATATCTTCACCTTCAAGTGCTACCTGATGTGCTTCCTTCTCCTCTAACCAACCAAGGGTTTCGTCAGCATCTTGATCAAATTTATGGACCTAAAATCATAGTGACATGCTGCAAATACAGCAAAAGGCAAATAGGTAGGTGAAATAAAAAAGGAATAAGCACACTTAAAAATAAAATAAAACTGAAAAAAAAAAACAAACCATAACCGTCAGGCTATCTCACACATAAAAATGATATTTTATGCAATCTGAGGTCGCATATCAAAAAGGTTCAAGACATTAGATAAATAAAATCTACAGCCGTTGCAAATTTCTTTGCCAGTTCCTTTATTCGTTTTTAATTTAGCATGCTTCATTAATCATTTATATGCATTTGCTAGGATGACACACTCTGCGACAGCATGCTAATAAAGTGAGGTATGACAAGACTTATCCCACAACAGACATCTTCAAATAAAGCCGATAACATTAAAATATAACCTGGACGGCCCCTTGCAAAGCTTGCTGCCGTTCATTGGCTGCTTCGTTAACTCGAGACCAAAGATGCTGTAAATCAGTTCCCTTCGCTTTGATTGATACGCCAAATGGATGACCACTACGAAGCAATTCTTCCTAAATCATCAAATAAAGAAAAGTTGACAACCTAAAGCTTAGCCTGAAACCAATTTTTGTCGAAAAACTCGATATTACCTGAGCTCTTTTTACTGCAGCAATTCTTTCACCAGCCGACGTTAATTCGCGAACGACTTGATCGAAATCGGCCACCAATTTCTGACATTCAGCTAAATCACGGCCTGAAATTGGATTAAATTACTCGTTTCGTTTGAACTGCAGTATATACCACCATCCCTAGAAATGGAAGTATTTTTTTTGATTTTTGATTCAATGCCTCTTCAGATACTTTCACAACCGATGACTGGTATCGGTAATAATGAGGGACTATGGCATCTTGTGAGAAAACAGCACAACAACTTGATACTAATATGCTAAATCAACTTCAAAATGTTGAAGATTAAGTACTACAAGAAAAATCCCAAATACAAATTCAGTTTCAAGTCTCAATATTTGGTTTATACCATAATTTTCTTGCTTCGTAATCTCCAATTTCTCTGAAAGCCATCGGTCAAGGCCATCAACCTGGCGAACGAATGAATGATATCTTGCTGAATCCACCAACTGCACTTTACGTCTTGAGATATCATCTCTCAGCTGCTTGTACAGTTCTTCTAATTTGATTTGTTTTGATGAAAGCTTAAATAAGACTATAAGAGATATAAAATAAAGAATAAAGTGAGTCTGGAAGAAAACTAAGTCTCAACCTAAGTGTGAAAGCCTGGTTCTATTCTTGAACATGAATAATCTAATTTAATTTTTATGCTATTTTGACACAAATATGCAAAGGCGGTGTATAGAAAACGCAGAACTTAAGAAAAAAATCAAACAGTACAACAAGTCAAAACTAACATTTGTAGAATCAAAATGTTTTGCAGCAAGCATCAATTCTGTTTCCTTTCGTAGTCTTTCTATTTCATCAGAGAATTTGTTTATATCACTTTCTAGTGCCTTCAGTCGTCTCAAATGCCCTTCTGCAGCTGCTTGATCTTTGCCCATATCAGTATTAGCTACTAATGGCATGCGTTCACGCATCCACTGCTCAGCCTCATTGGCTTCTGCATAGTACTGAAAAAAAGAAATGAAACTCCATGAGAATGAGAAACAATTTAAATAGGTTCCATCAAATTCACGAAAAATTTTGGAATTCAAAAGTTTCCCTTTCAAATTGCCACTTAAATTTCTTTGCACATAATCCACAAAATCTTAAATATAATTTTCTAGAACTAATAAATTACTTGTTGACTTCGCAAAGAATCTTTCAGCTTTTGCGACCTCTCACTTATGAATTGCTTCACAGATAACACTAACGTCGACAACTCGTCTAGAATTTCCTGTATTCCGCTCGATGCAAAATGTCCATTTTTTAACATTTTACGACCTTTTTCCTCAACCTTTATTATTGCTTCCTAAACAAAATGAATAACTAACTAGTCAAAGCAAATTGAAAATAAGTATGTAAACAAAGAAAACGCGGAGAATGAACCTTTTCTTTCTCTTGTTCAGAAACAGAACTGTATTTATTTTGAATAACGTTTATTCCATGAATTTGTTAAATATGGAATATTTTCAACTTTTTCATTCCTAAGTTTTGATTCGCAAATGAATGGGATTTTTTCGCATCAACTGTAGACTCTAAAACCTACTCGCCGACTATTAACATCAGCCTCGAGATGTGCATGCTTCTTAGTGAGCAACTGTACAGCATGCAAGGTATCCCCATAATCTGTATTTATTGTTTGTCGTTTTCGATCGCTTAACCACTCAATCTGCTCTTCCGCTTCTGATATCCAGCCATAAAATGCCAAAGCATCATTTAAGTTTTCACGGCGAATTATACAAGGTTTCTTCAGTTTATTATACCGTTCCTCGAGGGCGATTGCCATTTCTAACGATTCGTTAGCTGTTGCGTAACTCTGAAATTACCAAAAGCTCTCATTCCGAGAATGAAAAATAAAGGGCATCACTAATGCAGCAAAAAATATATCCATTAACTCACATTGCAATGAATTAAGCAAATTCTATTCCATTCTTGAACCGCAAATAGTCTAATAATTGGATCACCCGTTAATGTCAAGGCATTAAAATGCTTTCCAAGTTTGTTGAAGTGTAAATAATTACTACTCATAACGGAACGATAAGTTTTGCATAATAAAAATGAAGAAAGCTGCAAAAAAAAAAAAAAAAAAAAAAAAAAAAAATTAAAAAAAAAAAAAAAAAAAAAAAAAAAAAAAAAAAAAAAAAAAAAGAAACTTATTTATACGGCAAAAACACTACGTATTATTTACCATGAACATAAAAAGAAGTGCAAGTGGAAATCACCTACCTGCTTCTGGAAATCATGCGCTTTGGAAACAATCTCATGGACTGCATCTTTCCTAGATACGATTTCAGCTTCCAAATCATCTTGCTTTTTGATAAGTACCTCCACAGAAATATAGTCTTTTCCATGATCCTCGCTCGACAAATCGTTTTCTACTCGCTCGAGCCATTTTTCCAGATCTTCAATTCGTCGATTTAACTGATATGCTTCGTTAGCTTCCCACAGTCGGCGCTTTTTCATCACAGATTTGCTGAAGAGGAAGTGGTTACTGGTAGTTACTTCCATTGCTTCACTATCACTTAAAGTTTTAAAAGAAAAAGTATAAATTGCAATATATTCACTTCTTTGTATGTTATCCGCTTAATTAAGAAGACATCAGTTATTCAAATGTTAAAAATTCTGGCTCATCTAGAACTTATACCACGAGTATTACCTTCTTAGCTCGTCCCAACCCCGTTTAACTTCAGCAATTTGCAGAGTGATTCGATCGGCTGCATAATGATTGTTAACAATAAGTTTATTGCCAGCTTCAATCGTCGCATTAACGCGACCTTTATTGGCTTCCAGCTCAGCATCAAATGTCAAATGCTTTTGAAGTTTAGCTCTATAAAAAATCAACATTTTTTCGGACTTTCACTTAGTATTTTGACTATGGTATATATATCTCATCTATTTATATCTTTTTGTCGAAAATATTGATATATCCGACAAGCCTATTAACTAAATGACGGTTCATACACTGCTTTTCAACTAATGAAACTGCATCTTCACTATTTTATTATTTTACTAGGAAAGGCTCGTCTATTCGTTTCAAAATCGCCAATGCCTAATTAAGCTAGGAACAAGCCTTAGATTCGTTTGGTCCAAAAAACTTTCGTCGTACGCAAGCTGAATATTTGCATTGATCCACGTCATCAATTCACCACAACTGTCGATGAATTCATGCAGTTTGCGTGATTCATTCAATAATTCATGACGTCTTTTGCATGAATCCATAAGCGCTGTATGCCGAGAGAGGACTGCATCTCGACTATAAAATCCGAAATTATTTTTTACACCGATCAAATAATACAGGAAAACAAAGAGTTTTACAGATTAATTTGCTGGAAACTTTACCTTTCAGTTACGCTGAAAATTTGAAATGTAAATTTCAGAACAATTTTTCCAAATCATAGTAATACAGCTGCCATCAAATGTATGAACATACATTTTTTCAATTTCACTACGATAATCACTGTCGCACAGTGCCAAGGAATCAGCATCTTTTTTTAAAGCATCAATTTTATCACTCTGGGCAATAAGCGTCTTTTCGAAATCACTATGTTTCTTGAGCAGCACATCAACAGCAATAACACTTTCGCCCATGTCTGCCTAAAATCAATATATAAAGTCATAATAGAAAATTAGAAAAATTTAATGTAATTGTTTACCACACGTAATTTGTAAAGTACTTAATTAATGTAAAATTAGAAACAATACGCTAAATAATACGATTTTCAAAAGAGTTTTAGGATTCCTAGACTAACAAGAAAAATTTAAATTATAAGCGAACTTTTTACCTGTTTCAAGAAAGCTTCCTTTGATGCAAGCCATTGCTCAGCACGAGCAGCCTGATCAGCAAATAACTGACGATTTCGAGCACGAGCAAGAGCAACATTTCGTGCTTCCCATGCCTGACGCAACTGATGCTCCACATTTTGAAGTCGTTTTAAAGATCGTTGTATTTCACTTTTATGCTCCGGTTGTTTAGAAATCAATTTTGCGCTCCACTCTCGCAATTCTGACATTTCACGCTAAAAAAGGGACAGGAATAAATACTCTAGGAATTTTTAATTTATCAAAAATTTGTCCAATTAGGTTAACACTAAAATGTTTTGACTCAAAATGAAATGAAAAACACCCGGTATTTTTCCTGTGAAAGATTGTAAAACAATACCTTTCAAATCATAACTGCAAATATAAAAAATTTGTTGAAATACAATGACCAAAATAACCTGTCGTCCATCAATTTCCGCGAGCCTTTCAATATGTCTAGCAATTGATATATCAGCATCTGTCACAGAACGCGGGAGTTCTTGGGTTGTGAGTCGACTAAGAGCATCTATAGCCCAGAGTTCAGCTTTTCGCATAGCATCAAGAAATTTATGTAATTCTCCCGATGCCATCAGTGCCTGCCCCCTGAAAATAC
>PQVD01001398.1:50311-75293 GCA_003012265.1 Setaria equina
TAAATTTCCAAAAAAAAAAAACTAGAAAAAAAGATGAAGAAATAACCTGGATGTGGCTCGTTCTGCTAACTGTTTCCAGGAAGTTTCCAATTTCTGCAGTGATTCTATAACTGTGCTACAAAGTGGAGGTTTCTTGTCCAGAAGTTTCTGTGCTTCAATATCGTGAGCCTAAAAAATGCAAAACCATCCATAAAAGTATAAGAGACTACTAAGTCTAATAGCATACTTTATTACAAATACTATATTTGAAAAATTAAGATGTCGCAAACAACAATTCCAGTTGAAGTCAAAATAAGAAAAATCTCTTATACAGTCAATAACAAAGAAATAGCTTTCAGTTCAGAAATAGCTGACTAAAAATTCAGTTTGGGTAAGATTTCACAATTTTCAAAGTAGTATGCAAGCTGTAACTTAAGCTTCTCATGAATGACAGTCATATCTCTTTCAACTGCCTCCTGTTTACGAATCAATGCTTCGACTGAATGTAAATCTTTCCCAAGATCATCACTTGTGACAGCAGTAAGTTTTTCTTGAATCCTTTCACACGTGTCGTCAACATCCCGATTGAACGCGTGGACTTCAAGCGCTGAACGAAGCTGTGAGCGGTACAAACTCAATTTATCCTGTACCTGGATCCAGCTAAAATTCAATAATAATTTTTAAAATACGGTTTGTTAATCAATGAAATGATTAATCCCATTCTTGCAGTATTCAATTTTATGAATAAAAAGAGATCTTCGGACGACCAAAAATTTCATGTCATAAAAAAGAGAGGAAATTCTTTTTAAATCCAGAAACATAGAACTAACGCTTCATTCAATTCTCTAAGTTGCTGTTGTACTTCATCCTTCGAAGAACGCCCTTGAGCAATCAGCTTTTGACCTAAACAATTCGCAGACTCAACCGATGTTTGATCGACACTTGCATCGGCTTGCGTACCATCCAATTTTTCAAGCAATGCCTGACAGTGTTCCATATCACGACCCATCTTACCAGCACCAACTAGCAGTTCCTTTTCCTAAAAAATGTTCATCATTAGCCTAACATAAGAAATCTTTTGTTCCATATAACTAGAACAGTATACCAAGTTCAACAACAATATGCCACAGAAGTTAAAAATCGTACCGTTTTTTTCAAACAGTGAATCATATTCATATCTTAATAGTGTTGCTACTAATAGACTAACAATTTAATAAATCAGATTCAATAATTTTAAAAATGATGATTGATGCATGAATGGAAATAGTTTTGTTTATGTGTACCTTAATCCACCCCATAACTCTTTCCACAAGTTGTTTAAAATCGAGCAAATCTCGAGCTTCTTCTAATGCACTACTTTGGTCCCGTGACATAGCTACTAGTTCGTCCCATTTGCTCAACACAGCACCAGTCCTGAATTTCATCCATTTTTAAAGTGATTAAATTATATCTAATCTAATATGAGCAGAAAAGAAATTCATCGATGGACTGGAATTTAATTCAAAAAAGTGAAAGAAGCAACCTCTTATTAATATCATGTCCATCATTGCTAGGCTTCGATGCCAGTGTCCGTGCTCGTATCCTTATTTCTTGAATGCGAGGTCCATTCATTGACAGCTCAGCTTCCATTGCCTGTAAAAACATGAAGTATGCCAAGCAAAGCACGTTGAGTATTAAAAATCAAATGTACAAGATAAATCCTACAGCTGCAAAATCTAAGAGAAAAGTTCACCACTTCTTATCTATCAACAAATAAAAAAAAAAAAAAAAAGGAAGAAAAATGAAAACCTAGCACAAAATAACAGAATTGGATATTTCAGAATAACAAAAGTGGATGACAAAACCTGATGTTTCTGCAAACGTTTCATTTTATCTTCAATACTAGTCAACTCTGCTTGTCTATCACTTTCTGCATTTATTCTTTTTCGTTTATCATCAATCCAGCTTTCTATTTCCACCATATCGCTGTTGAAACGAGCCAAATTTAATGCATCGTCCAAAACAGTCTTTCGTACATTCATTTCTACGCGAAGCTGCGCGAGAGCAGCTTCTACCTTAAAAAACAATCGGATTCATCAATAATTCTAATAAAAAACTATAGACTGGTTAAGTGCTTCCCAAAGAAAATGATTCCCCATATTTTAAATACCCCGAAAAACTCATCTTTTTTGATCTAAATAGTCTTGGAAATTCAAGCAAATGCCAGTTGTAACACCCCTGTAGTATACAATCTACTTAAATGTCACAGATATATGGGAACTGGGACAAGATAACTAGTTTATTTCTTTTAAATTTACTCCACAGCTGAAGAATTCTTAAATTAAATGATGAAACAGTTTTTAAATAGTTGTTTCTCATATACCAGCTAATGTGATATTTGTCACTATGATTGCAGAAATAATAAATCCACAGAACATGCTTTCATAAAATTCGGTTAGCCAACTTTGGAAAAAGTTTAAAATTTTCCCATACCCGTTTCATGTACTGGTCGATTTTCGATGATTCAATGTGTCTCGCTGCAACCAACTGATTAGCTAACTTTTGTAGAGCGACGACGCGATCATCAAGGGTTGCAAGTGCCTTTTGAAATGTCTCAACTTTTTTGATTTGACTTTCAACTTCTTCCACTGTTCCCCCAATCTGAAAAAGTTAACATTACAGCAATTCAAAATTTGTTTAATAATCCATGAAATTTGTAACCATATTCAGCAAAGAGCACGGCAATGGGCAGATTATTCTCTAAGTTAACTAATAAAACAATAACTAATTGTGTATTTTTAAATCAAGTCCATGATACCTGTGCACAACAAAGTGTTGCTTGTCGAGCTGCAATTGTTGCCAGAGTTTGTTTTGCTTCTCGTTGAAATGCATGCCATTCCTGCACTTGTGATAACCATTCACGCCGTGTGGTCCACTCATCTTTGACTTGCTTCAAAGTCTGATCGACCTAAACACCAAAGAACAAATTAATTTGACGATTTATATACAATTCTGCAGCTAGAATTAATACAGTGCCCTTTCCTTTGGAACCCCAGATTTTTTTCATTTCAAATTGAAAGTTCCATTTAAAAGTTTCCATAAAATAAAAAAGATTTTTTTCCACCTGCTTTAATTTTTCTGCAATTTCTGCACTTGCGTAATGGTCTTTCGCTATCATTTGGCCACCGCGACTAGTTAACCGTGCAAAATCTGGTCCACGCGCCTCTATTTCAGCCTAAAATTCGGAGTGTAGAAAAGGTAACTTTTCATCACAATATGTCAAGCACCTTAAACACAAACATAAATTTATACTAGAAGTTTAAACACATACAATTTCTATTGAAGTTAACAAACCAAATGTTTGGATGCTATAAAATATCAGATTCGACTGGTGAAAGAACTAGTAGAACTCAGTATTCTACTGTTATGAATTAGCAATAGTTTTAGATCTAAGATCTAAAATGATTATGTTCTGTAAAAGTTAACAGAAATTCGCGAACTAAAAATGGCATTCAATTCTAGTTGTAATACGTATCATATATCAAGATTAATTGAAGTCATATTCATTGCATTAATTTTTGATTAGTAAAATCTTTTGACGTGAAAGTACCATTCTTTCTTTTGAAAATACTTCTTCATCCGCTATCTTTCGAAATTACCTGTAGGCGTAGATGTTCTTTCTGCAACCACTCTGCGCTTTGCAAATCATGTATTATTTGCTTACTCTCCATATCCCTTATGATCACTTCCGTCCATGCTATCAAATCACGGGCCTAAAAATTTAAATGCATATCAGCACGACCAAATTCCAAACATTTCACAACTGACGAAGCAGTCACAACTTCCGTTATTCTCGAAAGCAAGACGATTTCTTACCATTCGAAAATACGTGGAACCCTATTGGACGCCTTGGAATCTTTATCTGGAAATTGTGTTAAAGAAGCAAGAGATAACAAAGCAACAACTGCAAGATTTCACGAATTACCAACTGGCAAAAGTTTTATTTCCTATCTACAATACAATGCAAGGTTAAGGATCAAAAAATTATCCGAAAATGACTCAAAATGGTGGTTATTTTAGATAAATCGAGACGGGAAAATTTCGAACAATGACTTACGTTCACGTAAAAACGTTGGAAATCGTATGCGGCTTTTAGCATATCGCGACGCGAAACGGTTGCGTCTTGCAGATCTTGCCAGGCTTCAGCTAAAGCTGCTTGCTGCGTTGTGATATGTTCGGCATTACCACCCGGGTAAGCAGCTTTCAAGCGTGCACTTTCTTCCAGTAGATCACGTAGCTGTTGTTCCATGGCACCAAGCTGATTTTCGAACGCTTCATGTTTCAACCACAAAGAATGGACCTGCTTGATGTCTTTACCAAGTTCTGCAGGAATTGAAGTTTGCTTTTCAGCTATTCGTTCTTGATTTTCGGCAACATCACGGTTGAAACGATGTAGCTCTTCTGCTGCTTCTAGCTTCTGATCCCGACTTTCAATATAATCTAGTAGCAGGGACCAGACAGACCTGTAGTTTCAAGATCGCTCATTCATGATTTAATCTTATACGCTCTTGGGTATAGAAAAAGTTCATGAAACTCCTCTATTTTCGTATACTTTTACTGAAGCACCGTAAAATTTAACTGCTGATGTAAAAATATGCCAAGGCTTTTAGTTCAATAGAAGAAATTCAACAATAAATTTCTGAGCCAATAATTACGCTGGCGGACATGACCAACATCTTAATTTAAATCAGAAAAAGCAACCATCCCAATTACGAAGAAAAAAGTAATTAAAAGTTCAGTAAACAAAGAATGATTCATAAACATCAGCCTCAAGAGGCTACCATTCACCTCAGTTTTTCTTGTCGTTTTAAAATATCACACGCAAACGGTGGATTGCGTCTCAACAATGCATTGGCAGCTGATTCACAATGTACAAATCTTTCGCTTCCTGTTTTGACGCTTTGCTTGAAATCTTCGAAACGGCTCTGTAGTTCCTGAAATATCTAATCTGTTACATCTGCCCAAAATTCGGACTAGTTTCTTACGCTACTAATTTTTTATGCTTAACTGTTTTGTTTATGGCAGATTTCAAGATAAGTTCTCTTAACTAAAAAGCATTCAAGGTGAAAGTTCTTTACATAGTGAAGATGGCACGCGAACCATAATTCCTTAAACATCACACTAGTTTACTTCCAATATTAGACGGTAGTAGAATTTAAATTGGAATACTTGAAGAAAAAATAACAATAAATAAATGAAGCAGAAATTTCAAAAAGCTCGCACTTTTTTAATCAATTTCAACAACCTTTAAATGCTCATAATCGATCCCATACTCTTCGCTCATTGCAACTAGCAACTGCTCATTGATCCATGTTTCTAGATCCTGGCTTTCCCGCAAATATTGATACAAATAAACAGCATTTTCAAGCTGCTGTCTTCTTTCGTCTGCCAAATTTGAAAGTGTTTCAAACTCTTTCTCTAGTTCCGCTTGTTTTGAAACAAATCTTTCACTGCCTGATCGGTTTGAATTCTCCAACTCTTTACATTGAACTGATAATTTCTCAAGCCACTGTCTGGAAAACATATGAAAAATAAATTAATAAGTCCAAGCTTATAGCCTAGTTAAAATATTGGAGAAAAGATGTTCATGACTGTCCGGGAAATAGAGGAAATGAAGCAAAATTGGAAAAAATGGATGCTGTGAAAACTTTCGGGTGTAAAACTTACTTATATGTAACCATATCAGCTCGTAATGCTTTGTGTTTAGCTAGCAACTTCTGCGCCGCATCTTCATCCTGACCATAATCTTCTGATGTTAACGACCCACGTTTTTCATTCATCCAGGAATCGACCTAAATTCAGTTGACCACAAAGTATGTGGGCAATTTTAAAATGATCTGTTGGAACTAAAAGTCAACTGAAAATCTCCATGAATTCATTCCATGAACTGCATGAAAAATAAGATAAACGACGAAAAGTATAATTCATTGTTACCTCGGCTGCGTCGAACATATATCGTTCTTCTTTCAGCGCCCATTCCAACAAATCCTTTCGTTTTTGCATTAAATCATTCAAATGTGTACAGGCTTCAGCAAGCTACAATTGGAAAAACGGTAAAAAGGAGGGAAAAAAAAATCTGCCTAAAAATTATACATGCACAAAGTATATCATGAAAGTAAGCAGCACCTGTCCATACTTCTCCCTTATATGTTCCCGAGCATAATGGTTCTCTTTCATAAGGTTTTTACTACGCTCCAGTGTCTGCTTAATATGAGGTAATCGTGATACTACCTCCGCCTGCAATTTCGAGAATTTCATTAAAATTTGAAAAAAAGACTTCGCCATGAATTTCAGAGAGGAAAAATTACACTCAATAGTAACTTTTCATAGCTATAATAGAAATCTTCTAAAAAATATTCAATTTTTCTAGAAAAAAGCAGTTAAAACAACTGGAAACAATTTCACAAAAACCGAAGTTCCACATAAATAGCGAAAAACCAGAGCAAAAGAACTGTAATATAACGAGAACTAAAAGTTAAAACTAGTTATTTATTGAAAAAGGACACTAAGACATTAAAAATGTGGTAAGTGGCACTACTTGGAATGCAACCTATCCTAAGTTGTAAATGCTGCAAATATGTATGGAAATACGGTCAACCTCCAACTGCTCGTGTTTCTTTTGCATATTCGTGGCTTCCGTTAGAGAACGACCAGTTTCTTCAGATGATGCAATTGGAACCTTCTCCGAAATCCAGTGCATTTCACAGTCTATATCAAATGACAACTGGTGCCATTTTAAGCTTTCTTCCAATGCAGCTCGACGATCTTTAGCTGGTATTTTCAATGATTCAAATCTGAAATTACTCTTTGCTATTGCAATGAAACTATGCAGTTTCCACGTTCTTCATTCCTTGGAAATCAGTTCAATTCCATTCATAGATAAGTACATTATCTAAAATTTTTTCCTAAAAAAAAAAGATTCTGGTAACTCAGGATTTCAATTTCGAGCCTGCAGTTAACCATCTTTTATATATATATAATTATATATTATATAATTTGGAGCTCTGATTATCAAATCTTAAACCCATGGAATCACAAGAAATTAAAAGCCACAGTTAACCTTTCAGTTAATTTCTGTACAGCCTTCTTGATAGCAACTGAATCGAAATGTCCCTGCTGTATCATGGCATTCGCTTTCTCCGTCATTTCAAAAGCTCTTTTCCCAAAAACAGCCATTTCCTTTTCCACTATAACCTGCTTATGGATGAGTTCCTTTACGCCTCTTAAATCGGAACCCAAATCCTTTGAACTCAAAGATGTCTGTATTTCATCTAACTTCAAATGGGCATCATCAAGAACACTATTTAATGCTTTCTGATCCTCCGCTTGTCTTAAACGTTCGCCTTTCTCGTTTGCTGAGTATAGCAAATCAGCCCACTCTGTATTTACACCATCTAACAATTTTTTGATAGATTTAGATTCATAGTGGCGTGCTGCTATAAGCGCATTTCCTTCCTGAAAAAAAAAAAACACAGGTTAAAAATTTTACAACAGAAAACTCACGTATGGGTCAAGGAAAGAAATTACCGGGCATCACTGCTTCTTTAGAACAATATTCTTATTACTTGCTGCAAAGCCGCTCATAAAAAAATAGGATAACGAATCACGAGTCTAAAACTAAACTAAACTTACAGCATTCAGGTCATCTAGACGTGCAGCATTTGCTTTCAGTTCTGCCTCAAATGCTTTATGCTTTAGCACTTTCATAGCAATAGATGCTGTGTCTCGATAAGAATCATCATTTGCAATTTTCTTTTTTTCTGCTATCCATTGTGACAATTCTTGGATATTTCGACGTAAATTCTGATATTGAAGTGATGCCTCCAGCTTTGCACGTCGTTTTGCCGCTAATTGATGAACTGCCGACCGACGAGCTAAGACATCGTCTCGACGCTAAAAATTTTAGAATTATGCTTCCAAACCACAAAAGAATCAAAAAATACAATATTAAGACAACAAAATGAGTTCAGTGGTAAGTAGGATCCTAACAATAATTCTCCAATCACGTCTTCTTTACTTTTTCATATTGATTTAAATATTCACTCATTTATTTTAAGCAGATTAAAATATAGCTTTTTGGAGGTAATCTGCCCGTTATTTAAATACAAATTTATGAAAATTACTAAAAACCCTCGTATACAAAATCCAAGTAGTGATAAATGAATAAACTAAGCAACCTTTTTAATGAAATCCGCTTCGCTATGTTTTGCCTGGACCAGCTGATCTGCACTTTTTGCAAAAACTTTCAGTCGATCTTCCTGGGCTCGCAGCTTTGCTTCGAAGTCAGAATGACGTTTTAACAAATTTTCAGCTGTTTCCACTGAATCCTGTATTGATTTAAATAAACTCACAATAAAAAACAAATACACAAACTGTAAATTATAAAATATTGAATAAATTAAACAGACACACCAGGATTTCAGAGTTTGAATATTTAAACTAATAATATTGATTTTGGAAAATTTTTATACTGTGATAAAATAATACTCCAAGATTCGAAAGCTCAAGAAAAGCCTCATGTCCTTTTGTCGCTGCGTCAATTCTTTCCGCTTCTGTGTTTAACAGTTGCAAATTCAAAAGCTCTTTTAGCCATCGCTCTTTTTCTTTCCACAAAGCATTCAGTGTCTGCTGCTCGATATCTAGTTTTTTTAAGTTTTCCCTCACCTGGAAAATGTAGCTTAAAATAGCATCATTTTGAAACTCCAACCAAACATGCTAATTATTATCAATAACCGAATTCATAAATTTTCAAGTTAATTTAAAATTTGGAGTTTTCTTAATGCTTCTAAACCTTTTAATAAATATCGGTAGGAAATGCCATTGGTGTATCTATTAATGAAACAGTTTTCTTAAATCAAACTATCTAAAAGCATTCAAACTGGTTCTGCATATTTTAGCTTCCAAAATCGATAGGACAAACATCGTTAAGAGCTGGATTTTTCTGTAACAAGCGCTCTCCGAGATCCCGCACATAATCAAACTCGTATTTCTTGCCACACATATCATCATTAAGCTCATAATGTTTTTTTAGCAGCTCTTCAGCTGAGGAGACATCCACTGGTCGAGTATTATCAGCAAGTGCTAACTTGGTTTTGTCGATCCATGTTTGCAAATTCCTAAAAACAATTATTAGTAGAAGATAATAAAAGCTTTGATCAAACTGCGGAAACATTGAAAGTCGGCCAAAGGAAGGTTTGACTTCAAAAAACAGTCAGTTCACTTTATCGCAAGCAAATAAAAAGAAATGATTGTTAGTACCAAAATAAGAAACTTAAAATTATATCTAAAATAATATGAAAACATACTTCGCAGCACCATTAAACATCTGATGCCCTTGTGTCTGTTCTGCTTCTTCAATACGTGCAGCTGATTTTTTCTGCAGGTCATCGTGCATTGCAACTAATTCCTTAATCATCTGTTCGATTCTAGCAGCTTCCTCAGGATGTTCTTTTTTTACCTAAAAATATTTATGAGCGATGTCATATAAAGGAAATATATGTTATATTCATTTCAAATTTCGAGAAATTCCCGTCGTCCAGGGTTTCTACCTGACCTAATAATTCAATAGAAATTACTAAGGTTGATTCAGGAAAACGTATATAAATCTGCTTGCTGGGAAAAAAAAAAATCGTATAATAAACCTCATCTGCAAGTTGACGAAGAAAATGAATCTTCTCCTCCAGCGGTTTAAGATCTTTCCCTAAATTCTGATAACGCTTCTGTATCGTCTGGACAGCTTTTGCATCATTCATATCAACCTTATGTTCAAGTAGATCAAATTTATCTTGCATCCATGATCGCGCATCTTCGCATGTTTCATTGAATGCTGCAACTTTTTCGGCTGCCTCCTAAATTGTGGTATTAGAATAACGATGAACAAAACAGTTGTTATAGCTACATAATAACTGAGTATCACTTGTTTCTAATTTCTAGTAACGAATCTGACAAAAAGGAATACAGAAAACCTTTAATTACTACAGTACACTAAAAAGGAATAAGGCTTAATTAAGGTTATCCCATTGATAAGCATTACTAAAAATAAAATATGAGAAAATTAAAAAAATGCACCGGCATGAGATGAAATAACAGTGAAAAGAAGCGTTCAGGATTAAGGTAACTAATGGTGAAATTCCGCCGATCTCAAATTTAATCTCGGTTTATCATTACTTGTTATCAAATAATCTAATCCTACCCATGTTTATACCGAAAACAACTTATTTGAAAAAGCAGCCAAATTGTTAACTTACAAGTTGGCGCTGTTTCATCTTTAACAGATCCCGTATCTTATTCCAAAGGAGATTTGCAACATCTTGGCGTCTTCGAATTTCATCACTATGACTATGACCTTCACTGACTAATTCCTCCGCAACATCGTTAATTCGTTTTATCTGCATTGCACCGTTTGCGCTGATTTCATTTTCAAGTTTCTGGACGAACAAATCAATCAGTTTTCAAATTTAGACAAAACATGACAGTAATACTCAAATGATTTACTTCAAATAGTCATATTCTTACAACACCTAAAGCACTGAAAATATACTATATTTTAGAGACTATTTATAATTTCTGATTTCTTTTTATTTTAGAGATTATCTCAGATTTAAATTTAAATATTTATTTAATCAGCTGACATGGTGCATATAGAACTTACATTAAATTTCTTACGCGAAGCCTTCACATTGTCTGAAGTAGTGTTATCACCGAGAGCTGTCTCTGTTTCTTTTCCCCAAATTTCAAATTGATCACATTCACGTAAAAATCTGTACAGCTTGATTATATCACTAAGAAGTCGTCGGCGCTCCTGAAATCCGGAAATTTTCACGCATTAGTTCCCATAACTTGAAGAGAGAAGGAATTCCAGATGTGAAAACAACTTAAATATCCTCCAGAATATCATAGAGAACTGCTTTTACCTCTGCCTGATTATTCAGATTCCGATAACCAGCACTTATGGCTTCCTGGCGTTCCATGATGGCATTGCGGGAGCTTTGTGGCTCGCGTTCTGTCTTCCGAGTAGTTATTGTTTGTGCAACCGTTACTGTTTCACCTTCCACAATTTTACAGTAATTTGCGGGTACATAACCTTCGACTCCATCTTGTTTCAATATACGCCACCAATCGCTATTTGATTTTTCAATTAATGCCAATATCTTAAAACGCGAATTTTAAAGTAATTCCAGCTTTTATGGCGTAAATTTCTTTGCTCTTTGTTACTTACTGTATCTATAAAAACAAAACAATAAATTCTGTTTTTGATTTGAATATGAGAACAGTAGAAACTCAGCTTAAATCTAGAACATCAAATAGAATTGAGAACATAAATTGAAATAATACGGCTAATCCGTATGAGAATAAACATTGTCACTAACCTCATCTTTTTTAACTTCAATATTATTTCCAGAATAAGCATACAGCATTTTCACTTGAGGAACAATAAGCTCTTCAGTGTCTTCTTCAATGCGTACAACAGCACCCGCAATAAATTCGGTATTTGCTAGCTCTCTTGCCATCTCCTCGAGTCTTATTATATCAGATCGATAGGCTTGGATCTCTTCCTCCAAACGCAGATGTCTGTAGTAAAAAAAAAAAATTGAAAAGTGTCATTAGCCATAATAACAAATCAAAGTAGTGAAACAAAAAAGGTAATTTTCTTCGAAGTGCAATAAAAAATCAATCTGAGTTTAGAAAAATCAACTTACCTTGATAATAGACTTTCTGATGCTTGTTCATCTCGCCCATAATCAATACTCTTGACAAGGGGCATTTTCTCACGAATCCAACTTTCGGCTTCATTTGCATCCTGGAAATACTGGTGAGCCTGTTCAGCTTCACGCAACCATCTTCCAACAGCTGCAACTACCTGAAAAATTTTACTGATGGAAAATCCATAAGTCGAAATAGAATTTATTCACTTTGAAAAACATTTGTTTGAAGCTACGTGCTGCGCAACAACAATGTATCTATAAATTGCATATCATCAATCTTGTCAACAGCAGCAGTTCGCGAACAACTATGTATTAAAAATCCCACCAACCTTTCTCAGCTGTTCCCATTTCGCGTGCAAATTGTATATTCGTGTTTGAATATCTTCTTTATTTTGACCATTTGCTATCAGTCGTTCACCAGCTGCAATAACCGCTTTTGCTCTTTGCCAGTGTCCTTCCATTTCAGTTTCCAAATTCTACAATAAAAAAAAGTATTTCAAATATTTCATGCACTACTTTCTATAGCAACAGAAATATCGAATAGCAACAAAAATAAATAAATAATAAAACTAGAATTAATAATGCCAAGATGTAACCTTGAAGATACGCCTTAATTGTGCTGTAGCTGAAAGATCTCTATTTTTGAGAAGTGAAATGCATAAATCTTCTTTTTCCTGTAACCAACTTATTTCCTCTTCGTCATCTTGGATAAAACGATATAGATCACGAGCACGATATAAGGTTATTCTGCGCTGCCGACATAACTGTACAACGCTGCAAATATGAGTCTATTATCAAGAATCTAAAAAATGTTTAGGATGCAGTAAACCATTAATTCAATTCTTTGACCATTAATTCTAATCAATTCTTTGCTTCATCTAATGACAGAATATTTTGCCAGCAGTTGCTCAGCAAGAAATATTAAGGCTTGAAGTACCAAACTTTTTGCGTGGCAATTTATTATAATCTACTTCAAAAATCTCGGAAATTTACCTTTCATAAAGGCCGCTGACATCGTCTAGCTTTCTTTGCAGTACATCATACTGTTCTCCCTTTCCACGAATATAGTTCAACGCCTGTGACGCAACATTTTTTAATAATTCTCCTTGTGAATTAAGCTGTGCTTCGAGAATGTCCTGTTTCCCAAGCAGATCTTCGACACCCAACAAATGTTTCCCAACATCGCGACTTCGAAACTGAGGCTAAAAAAAATGAGTTAATATGACCATCTCTTGATATGACAGAATTTCAGGAATAAACTATTTGTCTAGAAGTGTGTTTTAGGAATCCGAGGGAGAGTAATAAAGGTAACGGAAAATGAGGAATTATGAAGGGTATATATTGCATATTTATAATAAAAGAAATGAAATCGCTGGAGAATTAAATGAGTTAAGTTCCACTCTGCGGGAAATGTTGCTGCGGCAAGATATCATTAGGAAAGTCAACAACTAAGGGATTCAAGGGATTCAAGACAAATTTTACCTCTAGTGCACGAATCTCTGACGATAGCGTATCTATATCCCGAAGCAAACCCATCAAATCACTTAATGACAAAAGTGCACGACGTCGTGCGTCTAAAGTTGCTAACAGCTGTGACCACTTATCTAAAAGTTCGCGTTCACGTATTCGGATTTTATCGCTGTCATGATAATTTCCCTTTGATAGTTCCGTAGCCATAAATGATAGTGACTTAAAGCGATCTTCCTGAAATAACGCAGTATAGTCAGGATTTGAATGATTTTTTTGCTGAAAATCATTTCAATCTCAACGGCGTTCCCGCATTTTTACAGAATAACCTTTCTGAAACTACATGAAAATAATAATAGGAAGAAAACGAACTCTGGGCAGGATATCGGCAGCAATAGCTTGTTGTTTTTTTAAAGAAGCTTCAACCTGAGCAATATTTCTACCCAAATCGAAATCTTGCAAGACAGAACTCATCTCACGCAACCAAGCATCTCTCAATCCTGCCTTGCGTTCAAATTTCTGTGCCATGAGCTCCAATCTTTCTTGCCTAGAAGCTTTACTTTTTCTTAAATTTTTTGTAATATTAAGGTAAGATTTTTGAAAATTACTATTTTCCTTGTCCCAGTAATTCAGTAGCAAGTAATTTACGTGGGATTTCCAATTTCCTCATATCGTTCATTGAAATCCTCTTGCATGAAAAACATTTGAAGCAAGTTGTCATTTGCTTCAGTCCTATACAAAGGATATGGACATTCAGAAGGACAAATAACCAACCTTCGTAATTCCATCATAAGTGCGAGCTGCCTATCATTTTCGGAGTGATCTAGAAGTGCCCACGCTGATTCAATATCATGCATAAATAAACCTGAAACATCAATATTTAAGAAGTAACAAATAAAATACCAGATTTTTCCAAAAATATGTTCCTCAAAATTATTTTTATCAAAAATGTTGTCCAATTATTATTTTTAGAAGTAAAAAATACCCGTTCGTGGGACGTATGGTTTTCTTCCCATAGCTTTTCTTTTTGTTTGTATCGTGAAAAACAAAGCCTCCAATTCTCCCTTCTCTTTATACCTAAAGCAAACAGCTCTTAGCGTTTATGGTTTTAAATCTTAAATCCAAGATAGCATAATATCTAGGAGGATTATAATAGAATTTCAAGGTATTGTAGACAAAAATATTAAAAACTAATATTACTGAATTTCAATGAAAACATATACTTTGGTGGTTTTTCAACAGTGCGATAGTTTTTGAAAGCCAGTAATTCATCTTGAATTCCTTTTAGAGAATTAGGGAATCTTCGGTCGCTTAACATCGCAATAGTTTGCTGTATCCAAAGAAGCAATTCCGAACAGAGCGCTTCATAGTCTTCTTGAAGTTGATCAGAAGACATCAGACTACCGACAATCTATGAGAAAGACAATGTGACATATTCTAGAAACTTCGGGCAATATTAAGCTTAAATCTGTTGCAGTGTGCTACAAAGGAAAAAGGTAATACACGGTATCATGCTTCATTTCATATTGTCGTGCAAAATCAACAACAAAGATAAATCTTCCTCTCTTTAAATCGTATTTCTGGTGAGAATTAAGA
Source organism: Setaria equina (assembly GCA_003012265.1). Lineage (NCBI taxonomy): Eukaryota > Metazoa > Nematoda > Chromadorea > Rhabditida > Setariidae > Setaria > Setaria equina. The sequence goes on from PQVD01001398.1 coordinate 65,098, forward strand.
TTGTCCAAGAGAATAAAACTAAAGCGGATTTATTTGGACGAAAGTTTAAACTGAGAAAAATAATTTAAAATCACCGAAATTGGTGCTACAAATGAAACAATGTAAGGTTGAAAATACTAAGGTAATTACTATTACCCACCTTCGCAACCCTTCTTGCACCAGTCATTTCCGTTTTTTGTTTAGCAAAATGGTGATAGTAAAGTGAAACATAAGTAATAATAGATTTTTCATCCGGATGAGCAACAATGATATCTTCAGCATCCAACAACCGTGCAATATCTAGTTTTTTCTCTGCTACATCAAAAGCATTGTTCAAATTTCCGATGGCATCTTGTGGCGACAAGCTCTCGTAATTGATTAAATCTGGCCTCAAAATATTATCATCAATAGAACGAGATTAAATCTGGCCTCAAAATATTATCATCAATAGAACGACTTTGAGTGAGATAAAAGTTTGACATTGCTGCTTTTACACGCGGATACAGACGAATAATTCGCAGCAAAAATTACAGGTCGACATTATTAATGCAATTTTGCAAAAAAACAAAATATCTCTATTTTTTTAAATGAAGAAATAAATAAGAAATTATATGAACCTGTGAGCATGAATTAGTGCATTGAAAGCTAAACCGTTACGCCACGATGTAGTAAAATTCTCGATTTTAGAATTCGCATAACCAGATGTTTTCCTTTGGCACCATAGCAGAAGTGCTTCTTTCGCATGCTTTCTTTCACCAGATTCTTCGTCCATCTGAAATTCAGTACTCCCATGAGAAGAAATAAATGTAATTCGATTTTGGTAACTTTTTTTCTTACTTGTATATATATATTTCACTAGTTTCTAGTTTTATATTTATTTAAGAGGTCTCTGATAAAAATTAGCAAAAATCATCACCTTCAAATATTTTATAAGAAAAAAAGATTTTAGAAAATATTCATTAATTCACCGGGATTGAAATGGTGTCAATCTGGAAACGAAGAATAATCGTCCAAATAAGACCAAGAATAAGTCGTTCATTTCGATCGAGAATATCTTCCGCACCAATATTTTCAAGCTGAAAGCAACTAATCACAGGAATCTCGTATAATGGTTCAGTATCATCGAAACCAAATTGATTCAACGTATTGATTTCGATTATTCTTTTGTTGCTAGAATTAAATGCTAGCACCAATGCAGCTCTCAAATACAATGACTTACCAATTTCTATAACTTTATTAATAAGAAAAAAGATACAACAATCTTTTACTTTGAAAACAACAGTTGATTTCAGGGAAATTTGTGTAAAAAAGATCAAAGCAAAACCGGAAGAAAAAAGCGAACAAAAAAAAAAAAAAAAAAAAAAAAAACGAAGGATCTAACTTGAAACTGTTTATGTTAGAAATGGGAAATATTTAAAACTACTTTTCTATGGGCGGATAGGAAGCTTTCATAATCAGATATGAAACATGTAGAAATGATTAAATAAACACATGGAGAACCGAAAGAGTCAGATACTTTATCAAAAAATACTAAATGGCTGACAGATATTTAGAGGCAAAGAAAACTGAAGAAATCGACTGGATAGAAATGCAAAATAGCCTAATTCTTGGGTTCATCAGAAATCAAAAGGATGACTGATGAAATTACTGTTTCGACGATAAAACGACTCTACGAACCCTTTTATGTTAATGGAGAAGAACGATGCCATTGTCTTAAAATGTAGAAACCATACATTGAACGATTTTCAGTTCTGAATGACGAAAGCTTACCAGAACTGCAGTAAAGTAAAATATTTTTTTCTCCATTTTGTAATTAGAATCATGCAAATAAAGTCTGGTTAAAGCAGATGAAAATTCTGAAATTTCTAAAACCGAACCTGAATTCGTTTTTTTTTCAAGAAATCGAGTGTTTTATTGAGATTCTCAATTTTTTGCACTCGCATTCGACCTCGATTTGGTTTACCGAGTTTTTCGCCTGAGATGATTTCCAGCAGTTTCATTAACAATACTCCATCGCCCACATCCACAAATAAATCGACGATTTCCAGTCGCGCCTAAAAACAATCACTATCAATATCGGTAAGATTATTAGCATCATTACCGCTGCCACCACTGTAACTAGTCCATTTTTATTGCTATTACTTTACAATTTCAAATAGAATTCTTATATCTGCAGCGTTAAACTAGTACCAGTAATATGTATTTCTCAGCAAATTAAGTAGGATAATCAGTCTTAATAATGGGACAGATGGAATTAAAATAAACGTGTAAAATTGGTAACTTCATGGCATCCTGAGGCGAATATTTATAGAAAAACATATGCCATTGAAAAATAGGAAATTTTGTAATTCTGGAAGGAAACAAAGTAAAAAACAGTTTATAAGTAAAGATGTGAAAGATTTCGAAATACTGTTAATTTATAGGTCCATTTAGTTAATTCAATTCAGTAACAATCGCGTTTGCAATGACGAATGAATTCCATGAATTCATTCGTCACTGCAATGAAAATAACAAGTTAATGTTAATAAGAATATTAATGATGGTAGTGATGAACATAATCACTAAGATAATGACTGTGATAATGAAGATATATTGAACCAGTAACAGCATGACATTCAAACGAGCACAGCTTTTCATTTCTAATGTAATGATTTGTAGAACTTGGTAAACTATTTTGCTTTTTATAATATAATGTTTTGAAAAACTCCTTGGACCTCGCTGTGAAGTTCCAAGGTGCTATCCCTAAGCATTTCTTTCGTCAAAGAAACGACACTCAGAATAAGATATCCAAACAATTTTATTATTGTATCTTAACAGGGACAATCGTTATGGCTTTTTCACTGCAATAAAACATGCAATATGCAACAATAAAGTTGTCTTAACTAGCTGATAACAGTAGTACTGATATTTATTAAAATCATGAGTCTTTATAGTAGGATGTCCAGATTTCAATAATATTAACTTGCAGTTTAATCCGTTAAATCTCGTTTTGAAATTAAATATTAACAATCCCCACTGAAAACGAGATTCAAGTAAATGCAAACATTAAAAGGCCATTTATACAATACTATACCTGCATCAACCCTCGGATGAAGTCTCGTAACAATGAACTATCAAGGATTTTAGAATGTCACTATAACTTCATATTTTCACCGTTACCTTACCACAGTTCATTCTTGTTTTCTGACATGGTGAATATAACAAATTTTTTTAAACAGCTACGATAGAATTATTACAAAAACAAAAAAAATAACCGTATAATGCCATAAATCAGGAGCTAAAGAAAGAAATATTCTAAACAAGTTATGAAGCTCTCAGTTAAAAATTTAAAGTTTTTACGTAAACAAAACTTATAGATAAAAACTATGAAACTTACTCTATTGAGGAATGAATTACACCATTTAGTGAATGTTTTCTTCTGAATATGCACTCGTTCATCTTGTAACTGCTTGATACGATTCCGTTCGAATGATAATGTGGGGTCACTAAATTCGTCATATTCATCTGATGGCAACTGTGGCTGGCTTTTTTCAAATCCATTCTTGTTCACTTGTGGAACTTGAACCTATAAAGATATCTCGTCAAAAAGAAATGGATTGGAATAATGAATAATTTTGATAAATACGTTAAACACTAGCAATATTCATTAAGTGCATTGGTAAATTAGATCATAAATGTTGGCTATTGTGGTTTTAACAAGAAATCTTAAAGATTTATTTACTACACAGTTACAATTAAAATAATATAAACTATAGACCGTAATTAATTTAACTCAACTATGTAAGTATGAATACGTGCTTCTTTCCATTAGAAATAATTCGTAATTGGTGAAAAATAAATATATAGTTGAAAAAGGGCATACTTGTATTTCATACTTCGGCATTTCCTTCCTTGATTTAAATCGCGAATAGCCTTGTTCAACAGAGTCCAAACTGCACCATGCGTTGTGTTCCGGTGGTGAGGAACAGAAAGAAGCTGACCACATGAATAGAAGATTTATCTTGTCGAAATTTAATAAGAACGCAGTGGGCAAATTAGACACGAACAAAGTTACAGGCTAGAGGACTGTTTTAATCGGCACTGTTGTCCATTAACAACATTCTTCGTGCATGGGAGTTTCGAAGAGTTAGTTAATGGGGGGCGGGTAAGGACGAACAGGAGCACTATGCAACCCGTCAACAACAGCAAAAGCTACCAGACAAATACCAAAAGGGGGCAAAATCCGTGTAGATGAGGTCAAGGTCCCCGTAAAGCCAGTTCAATGGCATACCAACACCAAAGATATAAACAACGTATACAGGGAATGCTGGAAAGAAATTCCTTCGCCTATTGCATGATCACTTATTAAAAATACATCAATCCACTGGTCGAGTCCAATTCAGATGCTTAATGATGATCATTCAAACTATAACAGACATACCCTTCTAGGATACCAGGATAAACAGTTCCTGAACAACTGCAGGAAGATTTCATATAATTCTACAATGTAACTAACGTTACAATTTAAAGTCTTCCATCAGCTGTGTATATTTTAATGATTCGTATTATCGTAAAACCTTCACTTCACTACTTTCTATTTTGATATCAAAATAATAAGATGAAATAAACAAACATCTTTGCATAGCTTATTAGCTTCGTAGAGAATCGAATAAGAATTTTACTCTTTTTCGTCCCCGCTAATTAATTAATTAATTTATATGGTCCAACAAAAAAAGAAAATACTAAATGAAATGAGCTGGCCTTTGCTTTCGCAAATCACAAATTCCCAGCAACAAAAAACTAAATAAATCAGAGGTCTACTACCACAAGTAATACAGATAAGCAAGGTTTCTAAACTTTCAGCAAAATGAGAAAAATGAAATGAAAAGAAAGGTTCAGTTGCTAACTTCAATTAAGCTACATTAAAGTCAAGGAAGGATTAAACGGTTAAAAAAGGAATGATTAGCAGTTTAAATAAATTTATAAATTTACCAATGAAGTTTTAACAGTCAACTGATATCATCCGATGCATTTCTCGCTTAAATCTCAACTTTTTTTTTCTTGTACTTTAGCAATCAGCTTTCAGACCGATATGATAATATATTTATGAAAAAACATTTAAAACAGAATGATAGATTATAGTAAATTCACAGCTAAGATAACGATAGTTATATGTTTCATTTGTTGGAAGAAAAAATGAAAAAGGACTAACACCGGCAAGGCAAAGGCAAACTAACATACTATAGCAGTGACTACGATACAATTCCCTTGCGGAAAGCATCAAATTTCTCTTATGTACATGACAAATTTGATACATATATCGATCGTTAAAATGTACAGAGCTTTAACGGAACATTTTGAATTGAACCATCAAAGCTGTGATGAAATTGTACTGCTACGAACTGAAACTTCCAGAATTGAAATTTCCAGAGAACAGAGAAAACTCAAAAATTTGTCATTATTATCTCTTTCTTATCTCTCATCCGTGCTGCTCATCATAAATTCAATTTTGAATAACTGGATAATTTTACATAACAAGAAACCATTAACTACAGTGTCTTTCATACACACTGAAAAATGTATCATAATGAAAATGTTGGCATAAAACAGCATTTATTAGGTGTCATTATTATGTGCGCTACATTAACCGGAGATGATTTCGACGGGAAGAAGATGGAGAAATTGATGAAATATAATTTGATTAGTCGAAATATCAACATCCATAAACTGAGAGCCTCAAATACTATGGAAGCTTGTACAAAAAGCCAAATATATTTCGAATATATGCAAAATAAAAAGAAACAGTGGAAAGAATATGGACTGGAGTTAAGTTGCAACCAACTACTGGTTTCCAAAACTACTGACCACCTTCCAGTTTTTTGGAAATTAATTCTAGCGTGAATTCATAGACTGGTCCGTTATACTACCATACTAATAATGCCACCTGTGTGCAATTTGACTGTAATATTTTAATGAAAATGAAAATCTGATATTCAGAGATGACAGTCTACGAATTGTTTGCTGCCGAAGACTGACATCAAATATAGCAAATCGTCCCTAGTAACATTTTCCATATTTCAAATAAGGGTTTTTTAAAATACTTTTGAGGATTTAAACTGAATTTAAACAGATTTCTACTGTGGCTTGAAGTATCCACAAATGTCATAAGATAGAAATACGAGAAAGGAAAGTTGTCCAGAAGGAATTCGAAGAACTCTTTTTTTGCTCACCATTAACGATGGACATCCGGTTGCTGATATCATAAAGCTATTGCTGCTATTAACAGCAGACTAGCAATCTTAAAATGATTCTTGGACGAATGATAGAGTTGCGCGAGCAAAAAAAAAAAAAAAAAACTTAGTCGTTATCAGTTATCCTCCCGATTATCACATAAATGGTCAAAGGTTTTTTTCTCTTCCATAAAATATTTATGTAAAATTTCTCCTCCTAACCACATTAGATGTATTGCAATCGCCCTACAAAACACTGCAAGACTTTTTGGAATTTCATAAACTATTTTGAAGATGAGCTGTTGTCCGCACGATTTGGAAATGAATTCTTAGCTTTAACAGATTCATAGCCTCATTAAAAGTAGCGTAAATATTAGTACAGCTATGTGTGTTATAGTTAATGATTCAATTAATTTCTCTGTAATCAATAACTTGGACAAGGATATTACCACTAATCAGGAAGTTGGACCCAAATGACGTTCCAGTCTACATAAAATGTTACAACTGGAAAGGTAATCAAGGCTGAAGAGTTTATACAGGTTAACCAGCTGTCAGGTCGATACAACTTATCTGATGTATATTAGCAAAAAATACTACTACGACGACGACGAGATGTGTGGTAGAGTCAAAGCCATCGCTACATGTACATGTGTATATGTATGCTGGTACTACTCCTCATCCCAGAATGCAAAATATTCAACAAATTTCCATAAATGACATCTCTCTCAACTGAAGGAAATTGAATTTCTGCTACAACAGCAACATGAGTCATCCTCCGTTACAACCATCTGCTATAATTTTGAAATCAAATTCAACACCAGATGGAATAGATTGCACATTCTTTCACGCATCGTTTGTCGATATCCACATGCACGTAACGTATAACACGGATTAATCAGTGGTCTTTACTTGAGTTTGGTTGAAGGTAGAGTGCATAAGCAAAACAGGTGTAACCTTCACGGATATCACGCAAACCTAAAATCTTTGTATAATCTTTCCCACCGCGAACAATAAGCACCCATCCAATCGTATATTTTCCTCCAACCCTCAATGTTATTATATCCATTCATTTATATACATGCTTGTGTGTATGGATGTATGTGTGTATGCAGTATAAACTGTACGAAAAAATGTCTGTCTTTCCCCATGGTAGGTCATCAAAAGTTTTAAAAGGTTTCTAACTGCATCTCGACAGGGTGACATAGTCCATTTCATTGAATAAAACTGTATGGCGAGGTCAAAGGTTACGAACAAGCAGTTCAGAGAAGGAATGCAAATTTTTGATCAGAAATGAACAAAGAATACGACAGGGATTAGTCTGTCTTGCCTGCATTGCTTCCAGCGATATCCTATATGTCATTCCTGCCACCCTGACCAAACTTTTTAATTTCATGGCTCAATCAGATATGGCTGCGAACTAAAATGAAATCCAATATATTAACAGTTTAAATTATTAAATAATTAGTGATTTAAAGAAGCGAGTGTAGAGAAGAACAAGAACTTGATTAAATTTATGACGACTTAATTAAAAAATGATCTAAATTTACTTAGAACTTAAGCATAAACTGATTATGTTGACTACTCATAATTGTGCGTTGACTGGAATGATTTCAGTGATTTGCTAAACTGATTGAAAATAATAATATAAAGATTAAGGCTCAATTTTGCAAAACGAAAATACCTTCAAAATGGTGACATAAATAAAAGATGGTGCAAATCCGGGAGGAGTTTTTCTTGGAAGGTACCAACAGCACATGGTGACACATCCTCCCACCAAGCATCCCTACTGAACAGGAAAATAAATTCAGCAACAGCCATCCCTCATTTACCATCTCTTCTTCCACTGCTCACCCTTCAATAATGCAAAAGTCTCCACTGTAATAACTTACAGTGATCGAATATTGCTTCTTTCTCTGGGAGTCGAATGGATGTAAAATAATGCAAAAATTCAAAACATTTATGGCTGCAAAAACTAGCTTTCCAAAAGGGAAAAAGAATTATAGTTAACAATCAAAATAAAATTATAAAAAGCGGAATCCCAAAAACTATTCATTTGCTTTATCCCGACGCAAGAAAAGAAGAATAACAAAAATATAAGAAGAGGAAATGAATGTTACAGGTTTTACCTGTATTGGATCATATTGGATTGGATTCTGTCGAGGATCATAATCCTCGACAGAATGTTACCTATAGATAGATGTAGGACAAACTCAAACTTCATCCAATGTTTAAAGAAATTATCATAATTAAACGAAAAAGCTGAAGTAGGAGGAAGAAGTGCTTCTGTTATATTTTGTTATTTTTTAAAACTATGCAAAGTAGTTCGCCAGATTTGAAAATTAGAAACAGAAAGAACGAAGAGAATATCAAAAAAAATTACCAGAAGAAATGGAATTTTTTCTCAGTAAACCATTTTTTTTTTCAAAAAAACCAAGGACATTTAATTATTAATCTGTAACAGATTCTTGCTGAAAGGAAAATCAAATCAAAGTTTTCTCCTATTACCACAAGGGAAAAATTAATCCATTGTAAAAAGTGATTATGACATGCTACATTTACCTTATTTCTAACTTATACTAGAATTTCTCCAAACAAATACGAAAATAAGGTTAGTTGTTGACGGATAGTAGTTATACATTCTGATAAGATCAAGGCCCGTCCAAGGTTGTCCGTTATGTCTAAAGAAAATATACCAATATTCTCGAGTGGAAACAAAACAGTCGATATGAACTATACATTAAAATTGTTGTCTCTAACAATTTCAATAAATTTTTAAACTTGGCTAAAAGAAATATTAAAAAAAAGCTTTAACATATTCTATATACTTGACCTGCATAAAATCAACTGGAAATAGAGTCAGACGGAACGACTTATGACAAGAAAGAAAAGCATCGAAAAATATGAACAAATAAAAACAAGGCCACTTGCAACAGTGACAACGGATTTTCTCAGATATTTATTATGAATGAATAATCCTCGCCTGAGAACAGCCTGAGATTGAACATTCTTTTGAACTATCGAATGAAACAACTGGTCATATTCTGATATTGAAAAGCTATGAATCATGTCGTGAAAAAAGTTCAGTTGAAGTGTTCGAAAGGCTTTTCGAGAAAACATAACAGAAGAAGAAAGGGAACCATTTGACGTTTGTCATTGTTATCCTTACTAAATGTTTAGATGTTCGAATCACCAGCATCTGTTCTTCGTTACCTTCTGCTACTCTTCAGTTTATTCCATTTAAATTAAATTACGTTCGACGATGAAATCGCAAAATCAATATTCAAAGTACGAAATGGCAGCAGTTAAGAATAAAAAATTAAGGAAAATGTATTAAAAAGATCAAACTTAAGGACATCTATGGATTGACTGCTAATCAAATCACGAATCGATAGAATATCCGATACCAGTGAATGATTCAGCTTTATCTAAAAAAATTTTAAGTTTGATCGTGAAATCTTAAGCTTCCAAACAAGACGTAATTCCCGAAATCCTAATTCGGCAATTCTTTTTCTAATTTTGCAAGTCATACATGCTTGCTAACTAGATCTAAACCTTATCGTAAAATAAGGGTAATTTTTTTAGCACTTCACTTTAGTAATGAGAGAACTACATAAAAAAGCAAGACCGGACTACTCTCTGCTGCTGCAAAATTTGCCCTTTTTTCTCTATATCTCTCCTTATCCTCCTAGTAATTACATTGATTAGAATTCCATACCTGGGAGATAATTTGGCACATTGTATGAAGCAAAAGCAAAGACAAAACGGTTGTGTCTGTGCAGCAGTCCACAGCAACCTAATAGTATCACATGTTAAGCGGAGCTAAATGTTACTCAAGAAACCTTGGAACGCTCCGAGTTTAACTTGTTTATTCGGCTGTTTTATATAAACACAAAACATTGAAATTTTAATTCTCACAAAAAAAAAAAAAAAAAAAAAAAAAAAAAAAAAAAAAAATATAAAAAAAAAATATTATAAAAAAAAAAATATTTTTTTAAAAAAAAAAAAAAA
>PQVD01001399.1:0-11516 GCA_003012265.1 Setaria equina
TTCATTCTGCTGGCTTATCAAGATCGGAGTTGAAAATTATGCATCATTTAAAATATCAGTGAGGAGCTAAATCATTTTTAGATTAAGCTATTTTGGAAGCAATTGTATTTAGATTAGAAAATGGGGAATACTGTACGGAAAATGTCCCGAAATAGCAATCAATCGATGCTGTATGCTTATCATTTTCCGCTTTATGGAACTTACTACATTTCTTATATGGAAGAAGATTTCTCCTATTATCATGGCAATGTTATCATTTATTTACGTGTGCATCTAATAATTATAGAATTTTCAATTCGAAATGTTTGTAAAACTTTCACAAATATCTTTTCTTTTTATTTTTACTGTAAAAATTTGCCTCTACAATATTTCCAATTAGATGTAAATAGAGCTTTTTTTGGAGCTAAAATTACTGGAATGGAATAAAAATAATGGATAAGCAGGATACTGTAACAGACTATAATTAAATTTCCTCTTTTATCACTTGGTAAAAAAAAAAAAAAAAATGCAAAGAGAATGATAGTGAGTGATTATTGTTAACAGCATAAGTGAGAAAAATAATAATGATACACCAATCTTCCTGTTGTCTTCTTTCATTTTTCTACATAACGACAGCTCGAAATCAAACACAAGGAACTTCGAAAGTCCAATTATTATTAGTTCAATGGAATTCTTTTCATTATAAAACTAAACGGTAAATTTCTTTAATGCTGCATTTTGTGGTAAAAAAAAAAAAGAGTCAAAAGGAAAAAAATAAATAAATAAAATATCCAAAAAGATTTTTTACAATTCCATCATTCTATTATTTAATTCATTGTATTTGATATTTTGATTACAATTTTATCCGAGCAGCTGGTTCCTCAATTGCTATTCATTTTGGAATTACAAAAAGTCTTTTTAGATATTTTTTTAAGTGTGGAAAAAAAAAAACATTACTTAGATTTAAAATCAATTTACAGTACTTAATATATTAAAAAATAATCATTTGAAATGAATGCATTGCAAAAATATCTAAAAAATTTCTTGCCATTGAAAAAAGAATGTGGACAATATTTGACTGAAAATATGTGATGAATGAAGAAGATGATGTTTATGATTGTGATTAATTACAATTACAATCACATTTTCTTTTACTCATCATTTTTTACGGCTCTTCTATATTTGCACTAGAATCTAAAATATAATTTATCTTGCTGTACTTTTTGAACATGTTTTGTAAATAAATTAATTACCAGCTTGTTTAGATGATTCTTTTTTGAACTAAACAATTCCTAAATGTTCAAATGCTTCTCCCCTGAAAGATGCCCAAATGTAATAGAATTTAGTTTGGAAAATATTTAAAAATTAAGAACTAATAAAATATTTTTGCCACTTAAAGAAATTATGGAATGTCATATCTGAACGAAAATGATAGAGCCATTTCCTCAATTGAAACCACTCTGCACCGAATTGTTTCACAAATTGTAGCATACAACAATTGACTATCTTCTCACATCTATCATTCGATGAGTGAGAGAGATATAGCAGATAATGTTGTAGTCATGTAGAGTCAGAGATTGAGATTGAAAAGACTTTGGTTATAGGAGAGACTGCAGAGACTGGTAAAAATTGAGATAATTATTGCCGTTTAATTTGATGTTATTGCATGAGCCTTGTACTGTTTCATGTAATCCGTTTGATTTTATTAAAATTTGTGATAAACCTAAAGATGGTAGTGTTTAATATTTTATTACTAGCAGAAAGTATTTTTAGTTGGAATTTTTTAATAGTATGCGGGATTTATGCTGTTCTTTTTAGTATTTTATTTCTTTCAAAAATTAAGAAATAATTATCAATTCAAATTTGAGTAAGAATTCCCTTCAGTTTGTAAAGGGAATATGATTTGCGAATATCTAAGATAAGTAACATTTCTAGTATTACTGATGGCAACGTTTGAAAAGCACCAAGGACGGTATAACGAATCAAGATGTGATGATATTGATGAAAATGATTCGAGGTTCATTACACCTTTGCAAAATTACAAATTATGATATATTTTTTGTTAAAACACTTTCATTTAACAATTATAGAAGTCATGATCAAATTTTGTTTTCGAAAATTTCGAAATTCTGAGCAACATCGTTGCTCATATTGACACATGATATTATGACTGTGTGTTGAGGATTTTTATTTTATTGCAAACTCAAATCTTTATTATCAGTTGTTCAGCATTTTAATTACTCATTTTTCCCTATTATTTGTAGGCTTTTAGGTACGAATGTAGCATCTGCTACAAAGAAGCTGTGAATCCGGTTGTTTTGAGTTGTGGGCATTTTTACTGCTGGCAATGTATCGATGAATGGTTGAACAAGTACGCGAAATGTGAGAAACAATGTCCCATCTGTAAAAGACGTGTACGAGATGGCAATGTGTGTTAGCATTTTTCCATAGAAATGTTAGTAATATAACATGACACGGCTCAGATGTCTTCGTAAGGTTTAATAATCACGAGATGTGAGTATTATACTATTGCGAAAGAGTTTTTACTCCAAAACTACTTTAATAGTTACTAAAAAACTTAATCCTATTAGAAAACATAATGTATTATTTTTCTTCATAATCATTTTTGCAGCTCTGGCTTTACATGTTGTTACTCGTCTTTTGTGCTTAATGCATGCTCAACGTATTAGTCTTTTTTTTTCTCCGATTTGTTTAGGAACGCCGTATTCCTGTAGAACTGTTAACATCTCATCTTTCAAATTTTGAAAGCTTTCGATAAAATCTTGTCATGTAATAAATTTTCGTCATTTATGGTTGTTTATATTTTCTTAATTTAGATCATTCCGATTTATGGTAAGGGAGTGGTGAGCTACTGTGAAAATCCAAGACCTGCTGCACCTACACAAAGTTACAAAGTTAGTTTTTTTTTTTTGTGTGTGTGAAAAGGTATCTTTTTATTGAAAAGGAATTGGTTCATTTGGAGCTTCCTGTTATAGTCTGTTTGGCTTTTTGGTTTTTACTCTCAATAGTTCCACATGGACAGGTATTTATTATCCTTAGATATGAGCATAAATTTTAGCCTGTCAAGTTGCAGGAAAATAAGGCACTTTTTTTAAGGAAGATGATGATGAATCTGAACCACCGACTGCAGGTGTCGACTGGACGAATTTTCTCAAAGTGGGTACTGTTATTGCCGGTTTGGTTGGTGCATTCATATTCGGTAGACAGACAGCTAGGAGGTGATTTAAAAATTTCTGTTTTAAAATTTCTACCAGAGATTTCTCGTTTTTTGATTGTTGGAACATTTTTGATGTTTGCTTGCAGTGCTACTTTTATCACGGGATGTTCTTTTTTCACGGCTTGTTAAGCAGTACTTGCAAACTTTGTCAAAGATTTCCTTTGCTAAAATATCCAGAAACTACAACATTGTGACTTAAAATAATTCCGAGGAAACAAATTTATAGTCACTGCAGGGAGGAATATATTGTTTTTTGCTCTTGGTAATGTTTGTCAAATTTTTTTTAGTACGTCCTCTGTTAAATTTTTAAATTTCAGGACACGCAAAGATTAAATTGGCTATTGCGAACATTGGTGGTCTGATGTAGTATTATTGATGTGTTTATTTCTGTAATTTCTCATAGTATGATATCTGTATCTTAGCTTATATCCTGAAACTTTCAAAACCATATTTTTTGTGGTCTTCATTTGCTTATCCATCTTAAAATAATTTACTACTGCTGGTGATATTTCTCATTCATTTTTAAGTACTTCATAATTCCAAGCATTGAATATGTAAACTATTGTACAGTGTTATTCATGTTTGCTTTCATTTGATTCTGTGAAATAAATATTTCTGTCAGTTAGTGATTAGAATAGATACCGTTCGGTGTTATTTAATAACCGGCATAAAGTATTGAGAAGAAACAGTGGGAACGTTTTTGTTTAAGCACAGGTGAATTGGATGTGATACAGGTATGATATTGCGCAGGCAGATTATATCACGGGTAATTCTGGCACGAGGTTAGTCATTTCTCATACTTGATGTAATAAATTTTGCAGGCATTTTTGATCAGTCCGTATAAATAAATATTGTAAATGCATATATAATTGCTGTAAGTATCATAATGATTCTGCTGGATAAATGTTTGGATTGTTTGTTGGATTCTTACATACGAGAACATTGCGATAGGCAGAGAGAATATGGAATCGGTGGTAGTGCTGGGTTTTTAATTGGTTCCAAAATGGATGATGATTTCCATGTGGCACACATTGCGATGTGTATTCATCCTGATACCGCACGGGATGAGGTGATATTTTTCTTCCTCGGGATTTATCATTCACAAGATCCATTCCTCACTGCTTTTTTACTTGGTTGTGTGAAAGGGAATACGGTGTTTTATTGCGTAGCATTGAAGGCTAGGAACCCTCTTGGTGTAGTCTTTTTTTTCTTTTTTAATTATTTTCATTGTAACAATGAACAACTATTTAAGTATATTTTTCAGACAGGTGATAAACATTCGAGATTGATGGATGCTGATTGGATCAGTGATATTGGATCACGTGTTTTAAGATTTCTGCCGGGAGGCACAACTATAGTCGGTATGTATTTTTGCTAGTATAGCAAATATATTAAACTTCGTACTTCTTTCTGAAATAATTTATTTGTCATTGAATTTCTGACCTCAAACTACATAAGGTTATTAAAATTCATTTCAACTTACTCAGTTCTTGCTTTGAAACCGGATCATTTTTTTCAGGATTATTGTGGTTAGCGGATTCAAAAATCTCACTACAGTCAGCACAAGTTCGAGGAATGCTTGTTCGAGCACTTTCCCAGATAGCAATACGTCATAATGCTCTCAGTTCTCTAAACATCAAGTCCGTTGACAATAATTTGGTGCGTTCCGATTTTCTTTAACGTTTAATTTGGCTTGATTTGGTTTTTATCTTCTGTATGGTTTTTAGTCGTTAAGCATACCCAGGAGCGAGGAGTTTTGATTTATAATGGCTTCGCATAGATCACTTAATTTTTGTCTTTTTCCTTAATTTCTTCATTTGCCTTTTTCGAGCATAGGATCATTTAAATATGTAGAATTGATGTCTTGCTAGCTCTGGTAATTTTTTTTTTTTTTTTGCAATAGAATTATGAATTTGAGGCATTAATTGGAATTGAAACACCGCTGGGAAAGCCGTTTGGCTGCATTGTTGATTGCAGTCGAAAAGGTGCTGCAGGCTCACAAACTAAAGTGAGCTTTAGTCAGGTATCTTCAGTTTTCATGTAATTTAGGATTAAATATTTTTACATAACATTTATATAGGTTTTTTTTTAAATTAATATGTACTAATTTGATATATGTAGTATTAAAGGTAGTGGGCCGTAAGGAAAGAGGTAACTCGAAACATAATTTATCAAGATTACTTCTTATGCTTAATGTTTTGCATTTTATTCTTTAGGTATTGTATTTTCAGGAGTATATTGTAGTTGGTTAATTGTGTATTATGTTATATTATACATTGTTTATATATTGTTAATAACTAATCACATACTGCTTATTGCAGCTGGAATGGATACGCTTAGAATCATCTGCTGCTTTTCGGTTATCAGAACCTTTGTCCGATGGTGTTTGGGATTTTCAGAAACAATTTACAAGTGCAATATATGAGTGGACTAAATGTGTACATCATTTTTCTTTATCTGACTTTATTTGTGTCAGAAATTCTAACTTCCAAATTACAGAATAAGAAAAAAAAAACAATAACAATTCCAGAAGCTAGCTGTTGTGGCAGTAAATTTGAAATTATTACAATGAGTCTTATTTCAGCTTTTGGGAACAGATGTAGCACTAGTGAACGGCTTGTCACGACCACGAGGTGAACTGTTAAAACCGCGAGATCGAAAAAATCGAGGGCCGAGTGCGTTTGATATCGAAATATTCTTAAATGCAGGTACATCTCATCAAAAATTCGAAATAATTTATGTTGTTTGCATTTTATTTCTTGGTCATTATAGTTGAAGAGAGTTTGGTTAATCTGTGGACTATAATGTGGAAGTTGCAGGATTAGGATTTGATAATTATAAACTAAATATTGAGGTCGGTATCCACTGAGTGCGATACAAATAATCTACTCCCTTCCTTAGGAAGAAATAAGCAATTTTTTTAGTAAGTTCAAAACGGAAAATTGCTAGATTGATAGGAGGTCTAAAAATGTTGCATTCAGATTTTGTCATGTGTGATGAATTTGTAGGAGAAGAACGTGGTTTGGATAATGAAAATTTATCCTCATTCTGTATCACTGATTTAATCGTGGATATCGTTGCGAAGGCAGCAGTGCCCAGTAAAGCCACTGTTGGTCAGGCAGTTGATGCTGTTAAGGAACATATAATACGATCGTTGTGTAGTAGAGCTGGTGGGTTTTTATTTCTCGTTTCGTGATGTAAATGTTAAATTCTCAAGTTCCATCAAATTATGAAGTCTTCAGGATTATATATATATTTCTAATTAAATTCCTTGATATGTAATTATTCCTTTTAATTCATTCACGAATTAGTCCATTTATGATCCCAATCTGCATACATTTTAAAGAACTTCATTATGAAAGTACGGATGTAATCGAAGATGAGCCAAAGGATCGATTAGCAGTGCATCAGTTACCTCGTGCTGCATATGTCTCGTTACCCAGTCAACGGGCAATCGTTTTCACGGATTACCTCTTTGAAAGTGATACGGCGAATGATGCACAACAATCTTTTGCTGAATTTTTGACTCTAAACACCATTGAAGGTGAGGAGCATTCTTACCGGTTTTCTTTTTTTTTTTTTTTTTTTTTTAAGCTTCAATTAAATTATATTTTGCTAAATAATTTGGATTTTGAAATCAAATAAATGATTTTCATATTGTTTTAATTTTTGTCTACATTTATTATCATTAAATTATTTGTGCTTGATAAATATTTAGATGACATTGATGTCAATAGCGAACGTCACTTGGATGGAAACGATTTGTTAAATATGTTGAACGAAGACGACAGGCCTAGTCGAGTAGAACGATCTAGTTCATCCACGTCGAGTTTAAGCTCCGTTATGTTGCCCCAAAAGCATAAAACTGGTGAAATATCATCATCAAGTTACTATTATCTAATTGCAGCACTTGTTGCCTTGTTATCTTTTTCCATTTATCTTCTGATGAGAACGATATCTTCTTAGCAGTTTTGCAAATGGTAGGTCATTGTAATATATTAAGAAAAAGAAACGACTGCTTTCTGTAAAATGTTCTGTAGGTCTACTTTTGGTTGATATAATTTGTCAGTAGTTATTATTTCGTTTTATTTTTTATACTGAAATTTTATATCGAATACTGAAAATTGTTTTCCTGGAAATTTGGACCGTTCTTTTCTAAAGTTTTTGATTTTATTGTTTTTTGACGGGTATGTGTTAGTTCTACTTCCTACTGTCAAAACTGTTGCTTGCTATGATGAAATAGCTTTATAATTTTCTGGAATGCGTCTTGTAAAGGCAAAAAATTTCTTTAAATTTCTTCAGCATTTTTTTCGTTCTATGATTTTACTGATTTGCCCTACCATTTCAATGATCATTAGTGTGAGCTTGATGATTCCGAATCGACTGAAATCTTCCCAGCTCTTTGGGCACTATTTATTCGGTATTCATTTTATAAATTCATACCTTTTTGGATCAGTGGTGATGGTTTGTTTACCACATTTGCTGGTCATCCACCCTATCTTATTTGCATTTGTGTTTTCTTTTCTTGGGGTATATTTTTATGAATCTTTCTTTTGATAACGGGACTTGCTTTTAACAAGATTCCTTAGTTGCTTTTGATGATGCGATAATGAACTATTGAAATGTTATAATTATCTTAAATATTTTTGATTTTTTGTTTTTTTAATCAAGGCACGGTTAGAAAATAAACTTGTTTTGCTGTTTTTCATCATAGAATTGGTGTTAATCATATTGCATATATCTTGGTTTTTGTTTGATTTCTTATTATTCATAATCAAAACGATTTTATTTCTCCTTTTGCAATATTTGGATAGAAGATTTCGTTTCAGCATATTGCAGGAAAGGTTTCTTTTGCTTACAGCCAGGAATGACCATGTTTGCGTTAGGTAGTCTAGCTTTTCTTTTCTTCAACTGCGCCATTGTGTAAGTCTCCACATTGATTCTTAGTTATAGTTTGGATTTTAGGGTGGTACAATTTCTTGTTGATTGGATAAAGTTCTAAAAATTTTTTCTTTTGTATTGGGAATCATTTGGCGATTTTTTTTAATTTGTTATTTTTATGCTGTTATGTTTCAGGTGGTATTAATTTGGTTTGCAGTCCGTGATGAAGGAATGACATTGAGTAGAGCTCGAATATTTGGTACATTTCTAAAAGTTTATATTTTTATACTATAGATTATCTTTGGGAGGAATTATATATATGTAATTCTTTCCGAAGATATATTATATATATATCAAATTAAAAGTTAAATTTTCTGATATGAAGATTTTGGAAATCATGTGTTTTTTAATTACAATTTTTCTAACCTAAATTGAGTTTAGGCTTCGGAAAAAATTAACTGTAGACGGATTCCAGGTGCCTTGTGTCGGCATTCAAAAACTGTACAACAGTGCTGCCGACATAAATCAAGTTATGCAATTAATGATAAGCTGCTATTTGAGAAAGAGAAAAAGAGTGAGCAAGAAGAAAAAGTAAGATCGAAATATGTGTTTCGACCACGCTTGCCAATTCTCATCGAAAATGATCACTTCGATGCATCATTCCAAAACGAATACGATCGGATTTGTCGGGAAGATTATGCTTGGGATTCGGAGATTAATGTAATCAAAACAGTGTGGTCAGTCAGTTTTCACTGTAATTATGACACAAATATGATAACACTCAGAGGAGTTGGTTTTGTATGTTTCTTCACTTTTACGATATTTTTCCTGATAATGCAGTTATCTAGATGCAGATGTTTTATACTTCGCTGAACTCATCGTTTTTATTTATCGTATTTTTTTCACTTTTATTTGTTTTTAGGGAAAGATTGAAACCGCCACCACAGGAAAAAGTTGAAGACAACGTACTGGTGTTTGGAGATCCACGCTCGCTTCCTTGGGCTCCAGTAAACTGTTATTAAATTTTCTGTAGAAAACAAAAGCAGGATATATTTTGAACTTCTTGAAAATAATTTAGTTATCATTGTAGAATGAATGGTGCATAGAGAGGGCGTTTGATTGTTATCGAAGGAGACGAGATGTGGCACGAATTCATGTAAATATTTCATAAAGTGAAAACTTTTCCTTACACAATTATTTACCGTTATAAGAATGGTCGGGTAGTTGTTTAACGGACATAATCTGATTATTGAAATTGCATAAGACTTTCGAAGAACTAATATAGTAATATGTTACCTCTTTCGATGAGCAATGATTCTTTTCGAGAAGGCTTATTGGTTTGGATGATTGGTCGGTTGTAGATATTCAGTGACACATAAATATATAATACGATTTCTTTTCTTCAGCTAACAATGAAATTTTTGGAAATGTTGGGAAAGATGCCAGATTTACATATTGGTAGTATGATGGACATAGCTCGTCATATCCAGCAAAAGCTTCTAATGAGTAGAACTAGAAAACTGTTCGAGCTAGTGTGCCAGACATATTACACTGTAAGTTTCGCAGCGATGAAGTATGCATGCATCACGATTGAGCCTGCATGTTAATCTAGTAGCCTTATTGGAATATTTTGCTTGAGACAAAAGTATTCTAATTTGCACAACTTCTAGGGTGACTTAAAGAAATTAATAGAAAGTGATGAAAATGCTGAACCTATTGTGGAATATATGCACAGTGTCGAACAAGTTGAAGCTGGAAAACGGGAGCTGTTAAATGTTACTGAAAAAGATATCATCAGCGTTGCTCCGGGCCTTTATGGTTAGTTTTTATTGCTGCTTTCGTATGGAAATATCTTATTAGCATGTTAATTTAGATGTAAAATAGTCGGTCATAATCCATCATGATTTTTATCAGGCTAAAAAACCATACTGTTATTTAAAGTATTTGTTCAGTTGCTTGTTTATATATTTAATCTCATAAATGTTAAAATTATATGGTGTGTCGAAGCTTAACATCGTTATAATGGGGAAATACAAAATTGTCTTTGTCATCCACAAAGTCTATTAATTAAACTTAATCTTCATTTACTTCCCTGGTTTCCTCTTTGAAACTATTATTGTTGTGCTGGTACAATTTATGTTTATGCAGAACGAGATGTATTCTTGAAGGCTGTGTACAACCCGAGATGTTGACACTTTTGATAATAACTGTTTTGTTTACTTATTACCAGTGTTTAGTATTTCTTTAGATTGTTCCTGAATACAAATAATTTTTGCGCGATTTTTTTCTGAAATTAAGTGATTGTAGATCTTATCGGAATATTTTAATTTGTTTTTGATTTACAGGTGCCATTCAGGATTTGTTTCGCGTTTACTTTGCAAGCACTTATGCACTGTCGATAAGTTGTTGTGCACTGTACCAGAAAAACATCTTGTATCGTTTAGTGAGTTTTATTTATTCCATCAAAATCTTGTCTTATTTTCAAAATTGTTCCACACAAAATATTTTTATAAATTAATTCGCTTATAGGCTGATGATAAGCATAAATCAACGAAGAAACAGATCCCAATGCCTTATGAATACTCATACAGTGTGCCGCATTTGATATTTGGTAATTTCGGCTATTGGTATTCACGAAGAAAGAAGCAGTTTGAACTCCACGATCTTCATATTTTGGTTTTCCCGATACTGCCGTGGTATAAAGATCTACCTGGTACCGAGGGGAAGTTCTTTTCAGCAAACTATGAACGAATTCCATTATCAACAAGCATTTTTGTTTAGATGGTGGTGATTTGTACCGAGTAAAATCTGCCTACAATTAGTCATGTTTTAAATATTTTAGGATTCCACAAACTGAACGTGGAATAGGCTCTATTTTCATCACTTCTATATCTACTTTTCTCTTGTATTCCTTTGTTAATCTTTTTGAATATACAAAGTAACTCATGTCGTAATAAATGGAACGCGAAATAAAAGTCGTTGTTGACTAATGTCCGAGCAAATGTATTTTCTTAAAACCTTAGTTTTCCATAAATTTATAGACAAGTTTGATAAAAAGTAATACATATTTTGCAAATTATTTTCATTTGAAATAGTATTTTTTGACTTCACTACCATGTTATTTGTCTACCAAATATTCGATGATTTGTTATTGTTTACCTTTTATTTCGTTAATTTATTAGTGCTATGGATACAGTGTCTGTTTGATATTGCATGGCGTGACTGAATAAAGGATTATCATCAAAACATGTGATAAACAGATTCTAATGGTTTTATTTCTGGCTAGCATATTTTGTTTCCAAACGATGGTATTAAGACATAGAGCATGTTTAATTCGCTTTAATATACATTTCTTGATTATCTACTCATACTAAAAATCAACTTATCAAGTAATTAAGTGAATGGAAAAAAAAAAAAA
>PQVD01001400.1:10159-29554 GCA_003012265.1 Setaria equina
CACTTGTTTATGTCTCATAGAATACTGTGATTATTCACAACTACAGTACTTTCTCTTATAGTTCACTACGGTGAATGCACCATGAAATTAAACTTATAAAACGATTACTCTGCTTATTTTTATTATTTTCTTCTACTATAATTTTCTTGTAATTAGAATATTGAATTTACTGCTACAAAAGAGTAAAACTAGATAAAATGAAGCTTTGTATCCCTTTTTTTAGCAGCTTTTGCATTTCGAAAATGAGAATTAAAATGCTTCTGATTATATATCACTCGTTTCTTAATTCTAGAAATAGTGAAGATGCATCTTCTTGAATTTATAAGTACATGTCTTTCCCTCTCATTTTTTATTTGTATGTTTTCTTTTATTCAAGTGTTGTGCCCTCGTATTATTTCGTTAAATTTTCTATAAATATACTTGAATAGCTCAAATGCCTGTTCCACTTAATCTTGTTGAAAAAGCACTTCAAGCTTTACTTCCTGTATAACAAGAAATTATAACAGTTATAAGCACGGTTGATCCTCTTAATATCACTTGAAGAAAAATCAGCAGTTTTACCCATCAGTGGAGTAACTGCTTGGATTTTTGCTTCTATTGTATTTTCACCGTTACGACTACCTTCCGTTGATTCGTAGTGCATAATAGAGAAATAATCATAACTTTCACCATAATGTGACAGCCTTAATGAGGTAAGCTTTTCAAAATCGGTAGTAGCACCTGAAAGAAATGAAAGATTCGAAGGAAATTCTTTAAAGTTTTCTAAAGTTCTGAGTATTTTTACATATGTCTCGGGAATTATTTGCATAGGGAAATTGTGGTTGTATAGACATTTTCATTTTTCGACTGCCTACCCAATCTAATAAGTTCATAGCAGCCTCCAAACATAAATTTTATATTGCAGGAGCAAAAATTCTTGCCCGCTGGCTAAAATTTCAAAAAAGAAAAAAGAAAAGACATAGCGATTTCCACACATTTATCAAAAACAAGTGCACATACGTATGAATAAAAGAGTGTAGAATAATAGAGTCAGAATTTTTAAAAAATTTAATTACAATCGGGTATATTTGTGGATGTGATCATTAAAGAAGCGAGGGAGTATCCTAATCAAAAATCATTAAATAATTTGGCATGGGAACTTACCAGGTATAATATTTTGCCATAAAATATTGACAAAATAATCACGATCATCACGTTGATGCTCATGAATGAAACCAATTACATGCATTAACTCATGAATTACAGTTGCATAATTTAGGCATTCATCAGTAAGTGATACTTGCTGTGGTCCACCACCTACATGAGCAAAATCAGCAAAACATCTGCAATTTAATTATTTAATTACTGGAAATTGGAAAAGTTAGCAGGTGAGATGGAGTTATTAAACTTATCGAAGGAATGAAAAATGTTTTAAAACAACTAACACAAATAAGTACGTATTGATCAAGATCACTTGACAGATTATTTTCTCTCTAAAAGCGGTAGGAAAAAGAGTTTTTCTTTTTTTTTTTTTGATTGATATTCAATGTTAATTTTGAAACTGTTCCATTTAATCATGGTAATAAATTTGCTTATCGATCGGTCGTTGAATGTTCAATCAATCATCAATAATTTTAATTTTTAACAGTTAGAATTTAAAATTTAAACAATATGGATGGTTGTACTAATTCTTATACCCGTTAGTTTTGGCGATGATAATATAATCTATATCAAACGGTTCTCGAGGGGTGAAACGGATACACGTACGTGCCGCATAAGCTGATATCGCACGAGCAATTGTAGCACGTTGATAGAGAGCTGAAAAAATTCCTTTCTATATTTTTGAAATATTCTGAATTTAAAAATTTATCTTTCTTTTCTTTTCTTCTAAAATTAAAAACATTATAAGAATGAATGATGATTAATATCTTTAGGACTTCAAATAGAAATCAACACAAAGGAAGAGAGAAAGAAGGGGGAAAGGAAAAAAAATTGAAAAGATTTTGATTTTTCCTTTTAAAATTAAAACAATCATATGAGAAAATGAATTATCAATGTTTCCTTTGAATTTCAAATGGAAATTAACATTCTGAAAAAAAAGAAAAAGAAAAATTGATAAGACTTTACTGATATGGTCATCCTAATCACTTTTTTTTTTTTTGCATTTTGGTGAAAAAAACTATTATAAGCTTACTGTAAACAGATGAAATAACATATGGAATGCGTCCATTAGGCCATTTATCATTTTCGAAAATTACTGCAGAACCATCTCGTTTTTTTCGCTAAATGATAATGAAAATGAAAGAACAGAAGGCCATTGAAACATACGCTATTCCATTATACATGATCTTTGATAGCTGTTATTTTGAAGTAATAATATACGTTTATATCGAATATTTTCTTTGAAACATTTCAATAAAATTTCACAAACCTTCAATAAGAAACGTTGATCATTAGCAGAAATTCGCAATGGTTCAGTGATATTAACAAAATTTGCATTAAAAAAATCTACGGCATTTAAAAATTGCTGTTCATCTGTTAATATTATTGAAATGAGTGATAACAATGGTAGTCTTAAAAATGGCATTAGAAGAACTGATAGCCTGAATAAATAGCACATTCCAATTTTCAGACTGATTGTTAATGGCTATCAAAATTCACGATGCTGATAATGATGTTTAGCAGTGATATTGATGAGTTATTATCAATGAGATAGACCAAGAACAAAATATTCAACGAAGATAATATTACAAAAATAGCACAATCTCATGTGCTTATTATAAAATACCTAGATTTTATTTACTCCTTCAATCTGGTCTAGACAACTTTCTGATAAACAAATATATAGTATATATATCTTTCCTTGTCCTCTTCTATTTCTTCCAAAACAACTAGTTCTTTACCACTAATGTACCGGATATATTCATGACAAGGTTAGAGAAGAAAGCACAACCGGAAATTTTTGCATCTATTGGGATACATAATTTACCCAAGAAAACCTTACTGTGTAAATAAATGTACACTACAAACAAATAATTATAAACATTCAATTTTCATTTCAGTGAATTTTTGTAGAATCAATGGATCTTTTCATGTCTGAAAATCAGCATAATTACTGAATGCATTTGGTATCTGGGAAGAACGAGCATATTTAATATGTATGCAAATACTTTGATATTAATTTCAAAAAAAAAAATGATATTTTCCAACTTTCTTTTATTCATTGTCAATGGCGCTGGATTGTTGAATTTATGAAAGTTGTTGTTTCATATGCAATGTAAATGAAGCAATTTGAATTTTATATTTGTTTGACAATTTTTATATGATTTGCAAAAATGACATTATTTATTTTTTATGATTGCAAAATGAAAATTATAAAACAAACATGGAAAAATTTAAAGCAAATTTATGGCACTTATCAAAAAATGCAGAGTACAAGACGCGCAGTATGCAAAGACACAGTGAAAAATTGGAAAAAAAAACTAACAGAATTCGGCAAATGCAAAGTACAAATATGTATAACAAAAAGCATAAAAACAAACTAAGAGTACTTATGTATGCGATGATGATGATGATGAGATTCTCAATCTATTGATACACAAAAAATAAATATGGAAGAGTTAATCTATATCAAACTGTAACCTTCCCTTTCTTTTCCTCTTTACTTTCCTTCAACCCTATTTGCATTCCACTTCCTGATTACTGCTTTCAAGGAATATCCCGTAACTATCTTCCAACTTAAACCGAAAAATTGCATCTTATATGATAAGGAAAATATGCAGCATAATTTAAGCAAAGCACACTTCACTGCAATATTAATCGGAATCATCAAGAAAAATTTTACCAATATTCAAAATTTTTGGCATAAATACTTTGAGCAACGCGAACTGTATCTTCCTTGTTGAATCCTTATCATCTATTGCTGATTGAAAAATACTGGGACATTTATGCACAATGACCATATATGGATCCGGTTCATTAAAAGGACCAAAATCTGCTCCACAACCAGAAATCATAAACGAACCGTTTGATCGGGACCAAGTACGACCCATTTGGTCAGAAGCTTCCCATGGTAGCGCTACAAGATTAAATACCTTATTGGATTAGTCACCGTAAGTTACTTAGTGATTAGTCAAAGTTAATTAGTGCTAATTTAATAATAGTAAAAATCTCTAAAACATTTAGCTAAGTATGCAGTTAACACATGCTAGTGTGCCAACGGTTACCAGACAGATCATTGATTAGTTGATGGCTTTAATTCTTTCTATTTTATTAGGAAGATTACTACAGCTGACTTCAGTATTATTCTGCCTGAATCGCTCAACTTTCGTAACTTTCCCTGAAGTGGATGTTCATATTAACAGCCTACTTTTTCATACCATATCCAACTGTTAGTTAAGCACTTTATTATATGGAATAAACGTGCTATAATCAAAAATCTTACGATCATCATCGTTTAAATCAATCTGCACATTTGCTGCTAGCATAGGTTTCTGTGGACAAACAAGAGTACCAATAATTTGCATGCATTCTGATTTACCGTAAATTGTTCGTGATAAAAAAATAAGTAGAAAAGACGCCACTAACGGGTAATCCATCATTTGGACAATGAATAATTTAAAGAAAAAAAAAAGATGAAATCTCAGTAATTATTTTAATCCTTGGAAATCGAAAAAGTGCTTATTCCTGAAAATTTAAGGAGCCTAAAAACTACAGAACAATCTTAAATCTAAATAGGAAGAGCAGTAAAGTTACTATAATACCATAACCACCCTTTCTATCGCTACTTTCTACAAGCAACAAAACACAAGATAATAAAGGTTCTTCTCGAAAAATTTAAATGAAAAAAATGCAAACTGGATACCACCACGAAAATTCAAAATAGCTTAATTAAGCTTAGTGCATGACAATGATCAGATTGTTATTATGTTGTTAAGGAACATTATGTGCTAAATAACTGGGCAATCAAGGTGAAACTACGATAATTTAGAACCTTTCAGGCCGGAAAAATATGAAATCGACCGACAATAACATTACGCAAGGTTATTACTTTTAAAAAAGCACAAATAAATGCGACAGAACTCATCAATTAGTCTTTTAATCATAAAAAACAAATTTTATTTCATCTTCACCATGCATTCACTAACTTTTGCCAAAATCATTTTCAATGAAGTAATAAAATTAATTGTGAACTTGCAGTGGAATATCGCAAAATTTATACCGGCATAGCTAAACTGACAATATTAGCTGTGATAGTGCTTGGCCATCAGCGCAACTGATTCCCTACAAATAGCCGCTGCGCGCCAAACAAATTTCATATTGTTTCCAAAATACAACTTTTTAAAGCTTTAAATTTACGGCTATAATAAATGTGCTAGACTACAACATCAAATTAGTTCCAAATAAACAAATCAGCAATCTGAAAGACTGAATTATCCTACTGCTGAATGACTGTGAACAAAAACCAAAAGATAATTGCACCACTTCGACAAGATACAACTTTGCTTTTAAGAAAAATCGATCATCAATAACTCCAACAACTATATTAGTCTTATAAGTTGCCCAACTAAACATCACCCAAAACTTGGAAAAATTTAAGATTAATGACAGAATATTAGAATATACACAGAGATATAAAGAGAATCAAACACGGTGTGAAACAATGTGCAAATCATGCGATAAAAGCCGTACCAGTTTTTTTGAAGCAAGAGAAAGGTTTTGTTTGGATTATTACCGTACCGAGCCAGAAACATTTTAAACACAATGATTATCATATTTCGAAAATTGTATAAAATCTTTTTTCCTTCATTTATTCTTCTTTTACCGACAAAAGCGCACAATATAATCGCGAACTTTTGCAATGTATGCTTCCTGGAATATGATGATGTAAATGAAGAAAGGTCATTGAACTTGTAATTGGTAAATAGTCTAAAAAAACCACAGACAACATGTTAAAAAAACTGCTTGCAATTACACATCAAATCAAATGCATTATAGTTCACATCAGTCAAATCGAACCCACTGAATATAACGTTCGGCAATAAAATTGTTCGTCTTCAACGAAGGAATTTACGCTTTAGAAAATGCCTTTTTGAAACCTTGGCGAATTGGAAATGTTATATTTTTAAAAACCTAGCACGTCTGTAAAGAAATTTCCAGCCTTAAAGGTTAAACTTTAGAACGAAATCCATAAAGAGAAAGTTTGCATGGTTGTTTACCTTTGCAAAAGTCCCTATCATATCATACAATATTTGTAAGGAATAAAGTTAATAATAGAAAATATTCTTGTGCTGAATAAAATGTAACTACAAGACATAAGGACGACTTAATGACCAAAATTTCACAAAGTAAACCCAAACAATATGGCTCCGAATTATGCTTAGGTCTACACTAATCATCCACTTTTTCAAAACGTTAAGCCATACTTTAAACTTCCGTGATATTCAGTTTTAAATTATATCAATATTATGGCCTTTATAAGTATCCGAAAAATCCAGTTTAAATCTAATGGAAATTTGAGGATGAAATATAGAAATGGAACCACCTTATTAGTAGACCACTGTTGAGCGGCTGCTGCATTGAGAGCGTCATCAAAATCGATCAGATCAGTGAAAAGACTATCTAAGCCAAGTACCACATCAATCAGCCGACGAGTTGGCATCCACCCTGAAAAGAGTAAGACGTCTTCAAATATTTCCAGAGGTTCTTATTAAAATACTAAAACATCAGTTTGAAAAAAATGTGACGTCCTAATTTATAGGATTACTAGCCATTCATGTTTTACCTAGAAGTTTCTGTGTCATCAAATTTTAAATTAATTTTTGGCTCAAAGGACAGAGGTACATACCATAACCATCGAGACTATTTTGCCGTAGCAATGACAAGCATATGGAACCTTCTTCAGTGATGTTTGGGTGCCACACACGAGTCAAACATTTCACTACGGGTGGTACATTGTTATATTCAGGTGGTACTGTTATAGTAAACTTAAATATTCCACCCTGAAACATGTTTAACTGTTTATGCGCAATTAATCAGATATGCGATATTAAAATTCCTTCCAGTAAAGAATGAATTGCAGGTTTTCTGAACAGTTAAGGAAAATTTCACCAGGTAAAATACTTGCTCAACTTACAAACAGTCTTTCTTCAATATCGACCAGTAGTTAAAAACCCGAATACGAAGGATACAAGCAACTCTTAGGGTATAACTAGATAATAAACAAAACCAACATACCTTATAAATGCCTTCAACTGGTGAAACAGTAAGTTCCATATTATGTAATGCAGATGTTGACGGGAAATGCAACTTACATGAAGGCACTTTTTTGAGACTTGATTCAAGCTCTTTTATTTCTGAAAAATGAACTTTTTTTTATGAAATCGTCGACAAAAATCTGCAGCCATCTATGAATCCAACTTCAATTTGATAGTCAACATTCTGGCGGAAAAGTGTCAAGTGTTCATAAAACACCAACATTCACCGTGTGTGACACATGCTTGTTGTCTGTTTGCTGCGATGATCAATGTTCTGTTACTTACTCAGAAATATGCGACATGTTCCGATATGATTCATATCCACTGTTCACCGCCATGCTAAGATGTAAGCCAAACAAAAAGGCATTTGCTAACCCAACCGGCAACAAATTTATTACAGTAGTCGTAATCGACCAATACTATAGAAGAAACTCTGGACTTCTTCAAATATTTCACTGTACATTCGGTAAAGGCTAGTTAAACATGAATGAATGTATTTCTAAACAGCTGGCAAATATGCTAACCATCTAGATAAACGAATAATACAAAAGTACAAAAATGATGGACATCAATCTTTTTTCTTTTTAATAACAATAGAGTATAAATTATTTTCCAGTAAGAAATTCTTCACAAACACATTTATTCGCTTTTTCATATATAACTGAAATATACTTAACATTCGTAAAAAAAAAGTATAAACCTTGGGAAAGTAATTTATCTCGAATAGATATGCGTGTGCCCAAATATGTCTTTTCTTCATCTACACCATTAATACGCTTCTGAAGATTCAACATTGTGTTGATAACCTGCAATAAATGAAATTACGTAAAAAATGCCTATGTGATCTATGCAGCATCCAGAAAACGAATAATTAACTAAATGAAAGGAACAACTTTCACTATTAGCATCATTTTATTTGTATCAGTTAAACATCATTTTCGTTGTAATGGCAATAATCATATTTAAATCCTAGAGATATAATATTACAGACATGTTTGAAGTGAAATCGTCATTAAATTACTACCAATCAATAGTACAAAAATAAAATTACAGACAAAAATGTAGGAAGAACAAAAAAAAAAAAAATTTTTCTTCTCCCCCTGATAAATATCAATCGTAACTTATTCACTTCCTTTCTTAACAATAGCAAAAACGTTCCTCACATCTAAAAAAGACAATATTTAATGTCAATTCATCATCATATATGATATATCGATGCATACTATCAGCACACCGTACAACTTATATGGTAATACTAGTAATAAAATATGCAGTAAATCATTTAAGCAATTCCAATAATCATTCCTGAAATTTCAACAAACATTCTTCCAACCATTCACCCATCCATCCGCTCAGCTCAAACTACACTTCCATGAATAACTTAAGATCAAAATCTATTTTAAAAATAATTCTTTCATGCACTACCACTACCAACACTCATTCATACTGCTTTCATATTACTCTGATAGCCTTATTCCTGTTCTATATCATTATCACTCCTAATCTTCACCCTCCTTTAAAAACATCATCTCCTTCACTCTCAAACTTTACCCTCTCCTCAAAACCCTTTCTTCTCGTACCTTTCGATCTCTATCGTCTCTTCTCAACAGCAACTTTGTTATTTTTCTCAAATTGTATACCTTCCAAATCGCAAAAATCTCTCATTTTCTTCCAAATCCTTACTTATACTATTCTTAAAAAATGCTGCACTATTTTTTTATTCCTATTGTCTATTCACCTTATTTCTACATGCTACTCATCCTCAACTGTCTTCTATACTGCCCTCTCATTATTACACAATCTCACCATTCATCTTATAAGAAGGAAGCATTTTCCGGTTCACATGCATCAGTCTCATTTATACCTTCCGGTTTGTCGTGTGTCGCGTTGTTCTTCCTCTTCCTGTCTTTGCTTATCCACATCTGATTTCAGAATTCGTTGTAAGATTCTGTTCCATATTTTCTGAGAGATGAATGGTAGTGGTAATAATTTCAAAGTTGCATTTTTTATCGATGAAACAGACAGTGGAATCGAAAAATTAGCTAAAAAATTCCATAGGACTGAAACAATCGAAGAAATACAACCGAAATGGAGGAAAATACGTTTGGGAATTAAACAGGTGAGCATTACCAATATTTAAACCAGAGGATAACTTCACTAGCACTGTCTATCATCGTGATGTTAGAGTAAGTCTAAATGGTATAATTATAAGGAAACTAACTAGAAATAATTTCAATAGAATTAACTTCCTTCACATTCATGAGTGAGCGCCAGAGAGTGGCCCTTTAATAGAGATTTATATGTGGAATCGATTTTCAAAATAATCATTTCGATATTTAGGTACAATAATAACGAACCTTTGAAATTGATTTTGTTTAGAGATCACTATTTTTTTTTTTTGAAGTTTCTAATTTTTTTCCTAGTTCGTCCGAGATCAACGTCGAAAGGCACAGAAAACGAAGAAAAACACACGAGTGGCTCACAAAACTGCTCCAGCAGGTCCTGGCGTTGGTGAAGAATCAAAATCAACAACTTCTGATGTTAATGGAAAATCGAAATAATTTCTGAAAAAGCCCTGAATGTTTCAGCTGTGTACTGTAAGCAGTTATAAATTTCGTTATCCTTTTCATTTCACTTCGAACTTATTTTATTGCAGTTTGCGATTTTTTTTTTTTTCACAATAAGAAAATGCCAGTTTTGTTAGGACATGTTTGTCTGGAATGAGGTATTTACCATCACCGAAAAAGAAAAGGGATTCGGAACAAGGACCTGGTAAAACACGGAGTGGAAGTTCTCTTAATTGCAGTATTAAAAAAATAAAAATAGAAGGAATAAAAATCACTATCTTTATCTTTATTTTCCCCTAAAATAGGGAAATTTACCATCACAACATCCCACAGGAAATTGTCTAATGTTCTTGCTGTTTAACCTGTATGTCTAAGTATTTTAGAATTATAGTTTATGGAGATCGTCACGAAGAAACACGCATGCAATGCCAGTGATAAAATGGAAAACGATGTTAAATATAGACTGAACATTTTTCTACGATATATACAACAAAACAAACGCAAGAAGAGGTATCAAAATCAGAAATTGTGCTGAAAATGCTCCAGGATCAAACGTATTCAAGAAATAAAGCAGCTCTGCTGGACACGTTACTTCAGATGGACATCGGAAACGACCTTCATTATTCTCATACCTGGAAGAGTGCTGACGGTCAAAAGATAACATATTCTGATCTCCACTTTTAGACGCAGTTGATAGATTTAGATCTCGATTTGTCTTAATTTTTTCTGATTTCGATTTGTCTTAACAATTTTTTTTTAAGTGAACCGATTTTCAGCAATATTTATATCAGATATTTCACATTCATTGCTACTGGAGTAAATTTCATATCCCACCAAAAACCAAAAAAAATTGAGATATATTTATTACATCACTTTCATCATGAATACCATTACCTCGACATTTTCATTTTATCCAAAAACCGTTTCGTAATTTCTTGGAATGATATCTCCGTTGTCAGGAAACAATAGTCCTCATGACACTTGTTTGGAGATGGTAAGAATCTAAAAAAAAAATCCACAGAGATAATCACTTTAAATGAAGGTACACTTTCAAACGTAATAAGAAAAAGTTTTTTGACGCTTTTATTCTGAAATCTTCCGAGGATAAGCTGAGGCTTGCTTATGTGTATCCACGTGTGAATAGATTGGGAATGGTTCTTAAATTTTTATTCACAAGTGTGTCGAAATTGACCTCCTTCTCAAAACTTTTGCAACAGGAAAGCCAACTGTAATGGAAAATTGTTCAATGAACAATTTAAAACATTTCTAAAGGAATTCATAATGAGTTAAACAATATGGAGACAGGAACTCTTACTCGATTAACATTCCCAAAATCGACCCTTGTTGGACAGCGAAACGAACACTCATTGTTGTGTAATTATCACATTTTTGATCACTCGATGTGGCAGCCGTATCCCTGAAATTTAAGTGAGAATTCCCAGATACCTTTCTCTCTGCCAGAAAGTTTAAAAAGCTCTTAAGGAGCGGATTCTTTTTACAGCCATGTATACCTTTCCCGCCCAGCTTGAGCCGCGTTTCGCAATGATTTGAACATTGTCATTTCTACATTGTGTTGAATGTTTAAATTAATTTTCCGGATGGGACATAAAGAAGAAAAGTATGTAGGTAACTTTATTGTTACGAGTAATTGTTTTTGACCTTAAAATTGGCACTCTGCAATAATCACCAGTTTTATCGCATACTTCAGTACCGCTTATTTGATTTGAAAGAAAATTGATCATATCATCAACATGACAACCCTAGAAATGGTTTTTCAGAAATTATAAATTATTCTTAAAACTGATAGTCTGGATTCCTTAAAATAACGAGAAAATATCCTTAAATATACCCTTAAAATAACGAATGGTATCTTCGATACTTCTAACATAACAGAAGTGGAACCTTATCTACGTGAAAGTACCACCGGCAATTAGCGGTATAGTTTACTTTGTACTTCACGTGTTGCTTGTATAAATGCGTACAAAGCCCACTGACATCTAAAATTGCAGTTATCAAATAAATGTTTGAAGATTGTAATAAAACAGTTCTAAATTAGCAGAAATGGTGCACTAAAACAAATAGTAGCTAGTAAAATCTTCATATTTTAAAGAAAAACGAGAAAGAAAATGAATTACCAGGTCTTAACAATGACAGTTCCCCATTAATACGTACTTCATCACCATAACTATAGCCACTCATAGTTTCCTCTTTGGATATCGTTACTGCATTCAATAAATCCTCTCCTTCACCCTATAGTAAGATAAATAAAAGAGTAAAACTAAAATAAAGAACTGGATAAATAAAAACTAAAAAAGCGATAAAAGAAATGACAAAGTTCACTTCAGTGGTATGTTATGTTCGATTTTTAAATTTTCCTGCAAAAAACTGCAGTGAAGCAGAGAAGGTTCACAGTTAAAAAAAAGAAACAAAATAGTAATGACTCACAACCTGTCCCTTAGCCATACAATCTGAATCATTCCTGAAAAAAAATTTCAATTTGCTTCTGCATAATTCCTGTATAGTGAAACTGCCGCTGTTTTGCAGTTACCGTGCACGCATGAACTTTGTGAATGCTTGTAAAAATTCAGAAAAGTTAGTAAAAAATTTAGAAAAGTACATCCTCCATCACGCAAGAAATGGTGAAGGTATGAAGAACGTCAAACAAAACGATTATACCACAAGTACACCTAGAATTACAAAACGATAAGTTATTACACTTATTATACAAAAAGAAAGAATTACAGATAGAAAGTAGAGACTATATATTTTCCACTTGAGTCATAAAAATAGATCATACTTTGAGCATATCGTTTCGCAGTTCGAATTAGTGGCAGTTAAATGTGAGCAGCTGGCATTTCTGAAAATATGGCTCACTCTTTTCGTCCTGACAGCAAACTTTTTCTATTCAGGAGAAATAAACATCCTTTATTCACTGAAAAAAAGCTGAACAATGGCGTTTCAAAACTGCAGCCTCGCAGCATAAAAAACTTTGTGGAATATGAAAGAACCGATGAATTAATGAAAAAAGAAGTAAGGCTGCAATTTTGATTTAAGTTGAAAAGGTTAAAAAAATAATTTCTTTCCTTTTTTACAGAGTCCGTAGATCAGATGTTGTTCTAACAATTTCTAGTTTTAAAAATTTACTTATTTCTAAAACGTAGAATTGTTGAGTGTGGCAAAAATCGAGTAATACTTTGTCTAACACGATTCGGAGAGTAACTGCTATGACCATCATAAATATAAATTTCTTCGATAAAATTTGGATAACCACCAACAATGTCCAATGCTCGCAATCTGAAAACAAAAAAAAAAGAACAAAAATTTGTCTGAAAATAAAAAAGGAATAAGAAAGTTAAACGACTTCAAGTAATTTTTAAATTTGTACTACCGTAAAAATTCCGATCCAAAATCAGTTCACTCTAGCAACTTGAGCATTTAAAAAGGAAACTTTAGCAGAACCAATAGTCAAGCGAATTAAACATAAGGAGATTTAGTTGATAAATGCTTCCTTTAAAACTTACCTGCGGATGTTATCACTTGGGAAATCCAGAAAGGTTGTATATGATCTGTGCAAAAGTGCCAACAGGATACTGTATTGAAGCAAGCTCATTACGCCCGGTATAACATAATGCCAAAAGCGTTGTCATGGTGAAGCCTCCAAAGATTTTCAATATTCAGACTTAGTGAGCTCCATTGCAGACCAGTCAAGTATCAATCTGGTACATATGAACATATTTCAGTCTGTAATCAATTATAATAAAACTAATATTTATCGCTGATGAAAACTAGTAGTCATATTTGGCAAATTAATTTTAAATTAAAATTTAGTCTAGTTTGGCGAAAGCACTGCATTATGTGAATTACTTTCAATTAATTAAACTTTCACTTTTGAAATTGAAGTCTACTAAGATAGCAAATTAACAACACCATCTGCAAGGCGGCAACAATCTTGCAAAGTATCCGAAAACTTCCCGAAAACATAGCAATTTGTAATCAATGCAAATGATTGAGATGATAACATTTCAAAGCGTCCATTCGTTGTGGTTGTGATTGTAACAAGCCGAGACTGGGCCGTGATCCTCATATTTGAGAAAACGGGTCATTGAGCCGGATGGGAACGCGGTGGTTAGCAGTTTTAGGTGGGTGGCGAAGAGTTTGTTTTTTATGTGGTAAATTAATTGCTTGTAATTAATGAGTGTAATGAGGCTTATGACAACTACGTGTACTTTCAAGTTAAATGTGAAACAGTTAGGATTCATTTTCCAATGAACCAGCACTATGCATTGCCATTTCACCGTATTTGTTGTGGTTAAATTTTAAGAACATAAAGAATTCTTTCGGCAAAAAAAAAAAAAAAAAAATAAATTAATTAATTAACGACAAGTATGTAGCTTAAAGGTGTAGATAGTATAGAAGTACCTGCACTGTTCAAAATGTTAATGTTTGATCATAATTGGACATTCGTGGTGTAATGATAGCAGGTGTAGAAGTTGCTGCAACTGAAGAATGGTAAAGAATATGTTGGAATAGTTTGTTTGACAAATTAGGAAGATATAGGTGATCGTAGTTAATGGTTAAGAGCAAATGTTTTTGTTTCTTTGTTCATCTATTTATTTTTTTCCTTTTTTTCTATTTATTTTTTATACAGAAATTTAACTTAAGACGAAAGTTCTTGCTGCTTTTTTTGTTATTACAAGACGGATCTTATGGTGCAAATTATAAATATTTCTATGTGAATTCATTCAGGTTACAGAGATTCAGCACATGAACTTTTTTTGTTAACCAAGTCATCTTCACTCAAAATTTTGCTGTGTCTGTAATCTGTCACATAATTTTCTCAATTGCTTTTTCTCTATTAATCTGAAGTTTACGTAGGTTCTTGGCATGCTTGTAATCTCGGTATAGTAATTAGCGAAAATTTCATATGTTTAGGAATTTTTAGAGGAAAAACAAAGTGCTAAATCAATTAGCCATGCAGTCTTTCATTGACAAAAGTAAACCAATATTGCAAAAAGCAGTTGCTCTCGATCGAGAAAACAAAAAAGATGAAGCGGTGGAGAGTTATGCGGAGGGTATCACTTTATTGCTCGAGGCTATGTCATGTAATTTTTTTTTTCCCCTTAGCAAATCACAGATCGAAAAGGTTTCTTTTCGTTTTTCGAAAGCAAGATACTGTTAATGTATCAGGAGTACTTTTTCATCTGCAGGTAATAAAAAGCGCATTATACTGAAAGCTAGTTTTG
Source organism: Setaria equina (assembly GCA_003012265.1). Taxonomy (NCBI): domain Eukaryota; kingdom Metazoa; phylum Nematoda; class Chromadorea; order Rhabditida; family Setariidae; genus Setaria; species Setaria equina. Next base: position 25,205 of record PQVD01001400.1, read on the forward strand.
TGGGTCGTTAATTTCTCATAGTTCATCGAATTTCTTACTCTGGCAAATAGAAGGTCGGGATAGCACTATTCATTTCATTTCAGGTAATGACTCCACAGATAATATCAAAGAAGCATTACGTGATAAAATTTCAAAATATTTGGCTCGAGCAGAAGTACTAAGAGGACAAATTAGGCCAGAAGTCCTTTCAGTGGAGCAGATACATATTAAGCACAATGATGTATGGCTTAACTTCTCCATACTGCGTTGACTAAGCTTGGAGGTTTTATCTTCTTATTTATATATTTTATCAACTTAAAAAAAGCCATTAACTTCTGATTTGCACTTTTTCTATTTTTTGAGGCAAAAATATAATTTGCAATTAATAAGGTTTGCATACTTGCTTCCTCTTAAGGTGTTGGAATATTTGACTTCAAAATTCTATTTACTACATGAATTTTTGGAGAGCAGTTGAGCTTTGCTTGTTCTAGTACCAGTATTTTTTGTAAACTTATTGTCTGTCCTGTTTTTTACGTATAAACTCCATAATCTGCAGACTGGTTTTGGATATGAAAGGATCTTCAAGCGATGTGCGAACAATGAACTTACAGAGATTAATGTTCGAGATGCCTACATCATACTTCCATATCAAGTGTGCTTAAATTTAAAGGAAAAGGATAAAATGAAAATGAGGAGTAAAAACTATTTTCGGTCTTTACCTAATAAATATAAGCATTTTGGTAAGGAAATTAAATGCAAACGCTTATTTCAGGTTTTGAATTTTTTGCGATTCTGCGAGCTGTTTGTTCTTCATGCACCAAATCTAAAATTCATTCATTTATGGACGCGCTACGATACGAGGGCAGACGGTTTGTTACAACAATTAAAAGGTAGTTTATCTTGCCGCAACATCGAACTGAATGTTTGCTACGACGAGAATTTTCATGATCGCGAAATCAGGCAGGCTTTATTTGAAAGCGACTAGTTTTACGTGTTCTAAAAATATCTTGTATTTTCTCTCGGATTATTTCGTTTTTCGAATATTAATAATTACAGTTTAGATTCAATAATGGTTGGATGGTGAAAATTGGACGTGGATTAAATTATTTCCAAAGTGTTGGACATTATGAAATTGGTTCATGTGATTTGAATCTAAGGAAGTGCTACGAAACAAGCATCGATATTTTTAAATTCAAACTGCCTCAACGTCTTGATAACAGTAATTTTCTTAGTCAGTAAATGAAAAGGAGGATCGTCTTTGGAGAAGAGTATATATATGAATGTATATGTGAGAGAAGATCCTGTGGGAAAGCAGTGACGGAAATTTTGTAACATTGTGTTTTATGACAATGAACCACTTGATTGTTTTACCCTTATTTGCATACCTCCTTTTATTATACTTTGTTTCCACTTTTATCCATTAAAGATTTATTGTTATCTACAGTTTGTACATTTGCTTAATTCAGAATAAGTAATTTTCGCATTGCATTGTTTTATTGAATGGCTAAAATTTGCGTGTATTATGTTGTACTAATAGAAAATTTAATAAATATTTTAGAATCTTTTGCTTATGGTTTGTTTATTCGTTTATGTCGTTTGGTCAGTAGGCCAGATATTTCACTTTTCTTTAATCAATATTTCAGAACTTTTTCGGCGTCATTTTTAGTAGATTCGGTATTATCTTTAAATGGCTTTGTAAGGTGCTAACATGTGGCGGTTTTTTTTTTTTTTTTTTTTTGCGCTCGTTTACTTCGTTGTTTTGCGATCCCTCCATCTGTTCTGTGGGACTTATTTCGTTAATTTTTTTCAAATTTCTAGGCCATATGCTGCATGATGTTATCTGAAAAGAAACAGAAAAGTGCAGCTGTGCGTGGTGTAAGTTAAAATCCAACCTATTAAACTTATTCGGTAATAATAATTCTAATCCATAAATTCACAGATTTTTTTGGACTTTATGAAATATTATTGCTGAAAAGAATTTCAGCTCGATGCTTACAAAACAAATTTAATGAAACAAGCGGAAAAAATTGTGTTAGAGGAATTTCCGAAGAAAGTATTAGAATTCAATAACTTACTTGAGGTGCGTTTTTATATATCTGATTTATTTATCTTTGAATAGGATTAGAGTGTCATTTTATTTTCACTTCAAACAAAAATTTGTCCATTACTTCAAGTAGTATTTTATTTTCTTCCTATACTTTGTCAATTTATCAACTTAGTCGGTTTTTTCAGGATGAACAGTTCTCCTATGAGCGATTGCCAGAACTCTTACCGAATATTGACTTAGGAATCCCATACTCGGAGCAACTAATGGAATATGCGGTAATTCCGGAACTTAAAGTCTTATGTGTTTTGGTGGATTTTCTTGTTCAATGTATTTTAGTTCAAATCTATTAGAAATTACATTATAGAATGACAAAAACTCAACTGAACACGAAAATGATGATGGAGTTCTCAAAAAGAAGCGAAAAATTGATCACACAAGTATCCAACCACTTCACGGTTACTGTTTATTTCTATTTACCACTACGATTATAGTTTTCTACAGTACGTTTGATCATGTATACGGAACAATTCGAATAGATCCTTTTGGAGATTTCGTAGATTCCATAATTTAGAACCACATATCCATCAGTTTATTCAGACCATTGGTCATTCATGAGCAGTATTTCTAAAGAATTGCTTGCCTGGACAATCTTTTATGATCTTCAGATTAGTGGAAGCAGTGCTGGTCGTCAAAGTTATTCATCTGATCCATTTTTTTTTTTTTTCGAAATAAGCTTGACTAAAATGCATATTTTAATGCTGCATGACAGATTAACAAACTGAGAGGATATTTGGTTTCAGGGACTTCTGTTTATGGTTTTATCAATGGTACTGTCAAGTGTAACGAAAAACTTGCTAGTCTTACAGATATCACACGGCCTTTGCTACGTGATTCGGTTGAAGCAGTCAATAAGGTTTGCTTTAGATTAATAGGTCTTCCATGATGGAAAAGAAACTTTTAGATTATCAGCACTTTTTTGTTTGGTATTCGTTAGCCAGATAACGCTATAATCTAAAAATGTCAACTAAAAATGTTATGTTGGCATTTTCAGGTAAAAATGTGGATACTGTTTTTGATACCACGTATTGAAGACGGCAACAACTTCGGAGTTTCTATTCAGGAAGAAGCTCTCAGTGAGGTCTCTTTCTTAAACTCTTAGTTTCAAATAATTGAACGAGTTCATTACTAGTTTCCCTTATCATTTAAAACACTACGTGAAATTCTACATTTTCGAAAATTGAAGTCTTTTTCATGTACGCGTAAAACATGACTACAATCATATTTGATTTTTCAGGTGCGTACTGTGGAAGGTGAAGCGGCATCGTTTCTTGATCAAATGTCTCGATATTTTGTTAGCCGCGCTCGTCTGGTAACCAAAGTAGCAAAATATCCGCATGTCGTAAGCTATTGTTGAAAATTTGTGTCTGTAATTTTGAAAATTCCCTCTGTTTTGTTGAGTATTCATAGTAAAGCCATGGTAATTTATAGGAGTATTTGCACCTTACGAATGTTCATCTCATATTTCTCTTATATAAAGAACTATAAAAATTTGCTTAGGAAGACTATCGTCGGGCTATTCTGGATATGGACGAGAAGCAGTTCATTAATATTCGCCTTGTACTAACTGAGATGCGCAATCATTTTGCTACATTGCACGACATGATCACAAAGAATCTCGAGAAAATTAAGACGCCACGAAGTAACAATACGGAACATATGTATTAATTAGAAAACTTTTGAATTATTCTTTTTTAAAGTATGCTGTGTACTATTGACATATGTATGAAAAGAAACCACTACTACCATTCATGTCATGTCGAAGACATTTGTGAGGTTAATTTGTTGCTTTTTTTTTTCACGGGACTTGCTTACCCAGTCTTATGTTGAAATGAACATAGCTTAAAAAGTAAATGTTGTTATACAAAACTTGTTATCTGGAGCGGAATGTTTGTTTTTATGTGATTTCGTGCCTATTTCAGATTAGGTTAGACGCAGCTTAGAGAGTTGGTTATCGGTCAATTCGAAGTTCCATGATTCTGAACTATTGGTAGGAATAAATTAGATCTTTAAATTTATGGTAAATATGGTAAGATTTTTGTGTGATTTTACTCTAGTTCGTGATTTCAGTCTGACTGCAATTAAAGTCTTTGTGTAAGGCAGTTTTTGCTAGTTGGATTATTGGAACTTCTTAAAGGGTAGTTCTTAATACTGAGCTAGCTTATTTGTGCTTCAAAGGAGAAATTTTCCGTTTAAAATCAGGTCTTTTATAAAATGTGAGAATAAAAGTTAAATGATTGTTGTCACTCAGCCAACTGGATTTTGAA